>JABFPJ010003097.1:0-17148 GCA_022817425.1 Gryon sp. ZL-2020 | reverse complement strand
ATAATTGAAACATTAAAACATTAATTAGCGTATTATTAATTATTATGAAAAACGAATTTGAGAAAAAGTAACTTGTAACTTGAAAAAAAGTTACGAACTTGCAACTTATCGAAGTTACTTTTTTTCTGTAATAACTAGTAACTTAATTTAGTTACTTTGTTTTAATGTAACTTGTAACTTAACTTAATTACTTTTAAATAGTAACTTACCCAACCTTGTAATTTAAGTAAAAAATAACATCGAATGTATAACAAAAGGAAAAGACATATAAATAGCGTTTTTCTTTGGTCGGTTCTGTCAGGTTCTGTTAGGTTCTATAGTTCTACAACTTTTCTGAAATAACACAGAACTTAAGAGAACCTATTTGAAGTTGAAAACCAAAATAAAAAGTATAATTTTAAATATTTCGAAAAATAGATTAAAAATTAATGTATTTAGATTATTTTTAAAATAATTACTTGATAAAATAAAAAAAATGGTAAAAGAACAAATAATGATTGGAATAAGTACGGAAAATTATAGGAAAACATATGAACATTATAGCGCTAAAAATATAATCATCTATAATTCAAAAATATCGAAATGTTTGACCAATTTATAGACGCAAAATGATATTCATATGTTACTAATTATGTTACTTTGATAAGTATTTTATATAATTTCTAAATAGATTCTAAGTAGAGTAAAAATGAAAATACTAATTTGACTTAAATTTGATTACAAACTTTGTAGAAATGGAGACACAAATCCCGGAAAGAAGGTCAAACTACAACCACTGGTTGCGCATAACGTTTTGAAACACGCGGTGTCCATTTTACTCGCTCACATAGGTTTTGAAAAATCATCGGACATTGCGATTGAAATTATAACTGACGTTGCCAAATTATTCTTAAGAAGAATAACACTTTTATTGAAACTAGCATCCGAACAGAAGGACGATTCTTTTCCCGTATGTATTTCCATCAAAAAAAAAAAAAAAAATTTGAAGTTCAATATTGAAATTGGACAAAAATTTAATTTGAATTTTAAAAGATAGAATTGAATTCAAAAGATTTTTGATGTGCATTTATAATAAAACAAATTTTTGTATATTTAAGGATGCAATGGAAAGAGTTTTATTAGAAAGTGGTGCGGGTGGAATAGTCGCCTTGCATGATTATTATCAAGATTATATTTTAAAGTACGAAAGAAACGTTAAAATCAAAGCGGAAAAGTTGCTTGAGGAACAAAGACAAATGGAGCTTAATGCTTGTAATGTTAAGTGAGTAATGTTGCCATATCATTGATATCACCATAATTAATACATTCAGTTTGTTAACAAGTTATCAATTATTCTTTTCAGAATGGAATTAAACGAAATCACAAACAAGTTTCCTTTCGAGGAAATGGATGCCTTTGGAAACGTTTATCGCGAAGTTCCCACTTTGCAGTTATCCGATCCGGACGTAGGATTTCCTCCCAGTCTTGATGCTGGATTTCAAATGTTACACAGCCTTGAACAAGACGAGTAATTAAATCCTTAATAATAAAATCCATGTTATCGTTAAGTTGGCTAATACGCACCAAGTATTGTTAGATAAAATGCGCAATGGCAAACTGAAGCAAGACAAATATTGGTAATTTTTCGGAATCACTACACCAGCCTAAAATAATGTATATATATATATGAAATCGATTTATTTTTGTTTGCTGATCATGAATCTGAAAAAAATTTTTAGCGCTCTCTAATAGTTTTTGAGATACAACAAAAGGATTTTTTAAAACTAACAAAACTAACAAAAATAACAAAACTAACAAAATTAGCAAAACTAAAAAAACTAACAAAGAGTTGATATATTTATGAATGCATTAAAGAAATTCATGGATAATGAGAATTAAATATAATTTTTTCTGTGTTTATATGAGTTCTTAATTCCATATATTCTGCAAATCATTTTTTTGTTCTATCTCGAAAAATATAAGAGAGCGCCAAAAAATTTTTTCAGAATCGTGATCAGCGAACAAAAATACATCGATTTCATATACCCATACTTTATTTTGGGCTGGTGTAGTGATTCCGAAAATTGTCCAAATAATCTAGTTTATACAAAAAAGATATCGAAAAAAAGTTCCATTTCGTTGATTAAACTGATCCAATATTTTTGCAGATTAAACAGTTTAGAAGTAGAAGAGGAAGGACAACATGTAAATAAGTCGCCAATGGTAGGTCAGCAGCGAGTCGATCACTGTGGAGATAAGAAGAAAAAGAGTTGAAGTTACATGAAAAAAGTATAAAAATGTTTATTAAT
The DNA here is from genome assembly GCA_022817425.1 of Gryon sp. ZL-2020. Taxonomy (NCBI): domain Eukaryota; kingdom Metazoa; phylum Arthropoda; class Insecta; order Hymenoptera; family Scelionidae; genus Gryon; species Gryon sp. ZL-2020. The sequence continues at coordinate 14,860 of JABFPJ010003097.1, read as the reverse complement.
ACTTTCATTACCAATTTTGACGAAACATTCTGACGAATTCTTTCGTTGTAAAAACAATAAAAAAGCAGTCATTCATTTGGTACGAAATAAAATACAAAATTGGAATGATGTTATTTCGAACGTTTTTTGGTACCCAAAGGAATGAATTCCATTTCATGCAACTCTTTGCGAAATTTGTTATAGAACTTAATGACGTCCTTGTTCGCCCAGACCTGCTGAGAATTGAAGTCCAAAACTCTCAAGGACTTCAAACTCTGGGCTCTGGAGAGTGCGACGTACGCTTGTCCCGCGTCAAAAACTCTCGCCAAGTTCATCTCCACACAGTCCAGGGTGAGTCCCTGACTTTTGTGTATGGAAAAGGCCCATGCCAATTTGAGCGGAATTTGCTTGCGATAAATGAGCGATCCATTGGCAGTCTTCATACTCCATTTCTCCAGCTTAATTTTGTAACTATCTCCAGACTTGAAATGCACAACTGGCAATCCCTCCTTGAAATTGGTCACCACTCCCCGTGCTCCGTTAGTGAGTCCACAGCCAATATTAACGTTCTTCAGCAGCATCACCTGCGCACCAATCTTCAAAGTGATTGTCGACGTAACTGGCAAGTCGCGATCCATCATTTGCGTCATGCTCGGATCTGAATCCTCGGCATAGTAAATTTTCGTCTCGCCAGTTAACTTGTCCAATTGGGTCTTATTGATTTCCACCGCTTCGTTTACGTGCGAACACAGTCTCGTCGCCAGAATATCGTCATTCTCAATTCTCTGCTTACTCGTGGCCTTTAAAATGGCCACGTGTTCATCGCTAATTTTGCCTTGTCGAATTTCATTTAAGATTTCAATAAAAAGATTGTCCTTTTGACGATGAACCAGTTTTAATTCATATTTCAGCTGAATGCACTTTGACCAGACGCTACTTTGGAAGCAAAACTTTGGCTTTTCGTTGAATTTGCCGATGGGAGGAAGTTGAAAGAAGTCACCGCAGATGATCAGTTGAATGCCACCAAATGGCTTTTCACTTCGTTTCACGTATCGCGCAATGGCTTCCAGTTTGGTGAAGAAGTCACCGTCCACCATTGATATCTCGTCGATGATTAGGTGCTTGATTTTGCGCCAATTAGCCCCGGCACTTGAATTCGAAACCTTCTTTTTACATTCCTCGATGGAACCTGTGCCTAAACCAATGCCGGCGAACCTGTTGATAGACAGATTCATTCATTATTTATTAAGGATTACATTGATTTTATTTTTTGTTAGATTCATGTTGGATTTTATAAAAAAATATAAATACAAAACTCAATCTATTATATTTCTAAAAGATGAAGAAGTTAAGATTATCTGCACAACATATGTTGAATGAAAGAAAAAAAAATTTTTTTTTTGGGGAAATACCGGTTATGATGTAACTCTCTTTTGGATTGGCCGATACTAAGATCATAAAAGATTGTAAATCATAGAAATATAAAGAAATGCTATGTACTGAAAAAATAGTTCTTACAGGGTTTTCCTCAGTCTGTTGTGTGTTGTCTTGAGAGCATGAACCTGAATATTTGAGTAATCTTCCTCGTGTTCACGAGATACGAAATAAATTAACTGAAATTTGAGTAACGTGTCTCATAAATAATTCTACCTATAATTCCAATAGTTTATCTTTTTAATAAGTTTATTTTATTATTAATAAAATGTTAATTTATTAATATTATAATTGAATTCATTGACCATTATTTTCAATACTGCCACTTTTCTTTCTTTCCTTTTGGTGTGTTCGGAAACTAATATTTTGTGTTAATAAAGGACGCACTTATGTGACTTGAATCATCTGTCCTTTATTAATGTATTAGTTTCCGAACACGGTATTGGAATTGTGTGCAGCCATGTTGTTTGAGTCAGTCAGCCATTTTATTAACCTTTGTTTCTGTTGGTTGATAATTATAATACATTTTAAAAGCAATTACGTCCAAATAAAATCTAATCGATATTTCTACAAACTTATTATGAAGTATTTGCTTTGAATCAGAATCGCAGACTTAATTTGAATAACTTTTAATTAAAATAAAAATAAAGTCGAAATATCTTATTAAATACTACAAGAGGCTTAAGATGATTCTTCAGCTATATAAGAGCAAGAAGGATAGAGCTAATGGTGATTCCATTTGTGGAAAAGAGAAGCAGCGAATTCTATTAAAGAATCACCTTAAGGTGATTCTTCAGTCGAAGTCACTGCTTCTCTTTTCCACTAATGGAGTCAACATTAGCTCTATCATTTTCGCTCCTATATAGCTGAAGAATTACCTTAAGGCGATTCTTCAGTGCTAATACACCGGAGTTAATGTCTTTTAACATTATAAATTATTGAGAAAGAATTTATAATGCATTTTACTGCCCCGTAGAGCGGAAAAACCACTTTACTGCCCCGAAGGGCGGAAAAGACCACTTTACTGCCCTCGGGCGCAAAATTCGTCTTTTCCGCCCGATCGTTGAACAACACCGATCTTCCAATTCAACTGACCTATGCAAAGTTGTGCCGCCAATATGACAAGCCGCAACACCCGTGCTTGCCGTAACTGCCGTTATATCCGGCGGCAAAACTGAAATAATTTTGTGCAACAAAAAGGATTTGCCAGTGCCAGCGCTGCCGGTAAAAAAGACATTATGGCCCGCCAAAATACTGTCAATGATTTGTTGCTGCTCCTCCGTCGTCTGAATATTTTCGTTGCCCAAATTCAGTCGCTTTGCCCGTGGGATCCCCGGCGATTCCCCGTCCGTGAATTTCCGTTTACGTACGGTCCGTGGCGATGGCGTTGTTACGCTACTTTTACTATTTGCTTTTAACTTTTCTTTCGTTCTTATCATCTCCGACGTCGTCACTGGACTTATGTCCGTGAGATTATTCGTCGCCTGCAAACATTCCAGCACCGTTGCCTTTCGTGAGCCCAATTTCACGTCATTCGCGGCCGATTCCTTGCCGCTCATTTTCACGTACAATGTTTTCAAAAAATTAACTAAATTCGAAATCGGCGCATTGGACATCAACATCGTACATTTTTCGAGCTCGAAAATAATTGACGCTTTGCCCTCGGCCATAAAGCGATTCAAAATCTTGACTTTTTTAACGGCAAATTTATGCATTGTGCCATTTTTTGGCGAATCGGCGGCGACTTGAATGTAAAGCTCCTTTAGGTTGTTCCTCGTGAGCCGTAAGGTCGCGCTTTTGTACTTGGCCATTCGTGTCGCTCGTCCCAGTTGATTCACCCATTCTAAACTCACAGTACAGGTCACGTAACAGCCATCGCAGTCGGACATTTTTGGATTCTAATGAATCTTCAATTGCACCTAAAATTAAAAATAATTTAATTAAGTAATTATTTATATTATTTTTATATGTAATAATTGTTTGATATATAATAATAAATATTAAATTAATAATTTAATTAATTAAATTAAAAATAATTTAATTTTCATTAGTTGTTCATTTTTTAGAAGCAATTAATGAAGTTTGTCCTTTTATAATTTGTGTGTTATTTTGTGGTATCTCAAATAATAGTTGAATAATAAATAAAAATTAATTAATAAATAAATTCAATAATAAATTAAATGATAAATAAAAAATTGGTTAATAAATACAAATTATTTCGAATTTCTGACGTTTTGAAATAATGTTTATTTCCTCATTAGAGCTATTGCTGTTGTGGTTATATATATATATATATATATATATATATATATTAAATTCAATATTTTGTGATTATATAATTTGTTTAATTTCATATTTATATCACAAAATTTGAATTTTAATATCACTATTATTATATATATAACAGGTTTTATTTTTATTTACTTTATTTGATTAATTTTATTTATTAATTAAGTTTGGATTTTTTTTAAGTAAAAATAAAATATCATATATAACTTGTTACCTAAAAGCTATGTTTTTAAATTTATTTGTATTCATCTAACTACAATTTTAGAAAATCAAACAAGTAATTCCTCCAATCAAGATTATTTTTTTTTTTTCATTTACAATCAAAATATCATAGGTTTAATATTTAAATTTCATTTATTTTAAAAACTAAACGGTAGATATAGTATATATATTATTTTTATATATAATTGGAAAGTATGTTCTATATAATGACATACTAGTTTTTTTTTATCAAAATCCTAAGATTTTTTAATATTAATTAAATTTATCACTTGATAAGTAAGTAAAGTTAAGTACATATGAAAATTAAGTAATTTATCTTTTCTTAATTTAATGATTTTTTGATGATTTTTAGTTGATCTTTTGTCCATTAATTTGTCACACTTTGAATATCTCTATTTCAAATTTTGACAACAAGTTTTATTATTTTAACAATAATAACTTACTTTTACTTAAAATAATCCAATTTTTGAGTTGAGTAATTTTCTTTTTACAAATAAAATAAAATTAAAAAAAATTAAATTAAAAACTGAATAAAAAATGCATTTTTTTATCCAATAATTTGTTATAATTGAAAATCTATTTTAAAATGTAACAACAAATTTAAATATGTTAACACATAATAACTTACTTTGACTTACTTTGAAATAAACAAATGTTTGAGTTGATATTAAATGAAATTATTATTCTTCATAATTAAGATAACAAATGGAATCACTGTTTAAACGTTTTTAAAGACTGATTATTATTATTATATATAGATTACAAAATCCATGTCAAATCGTATTGTTGTTATTATTGTCTTTAATTGTTATGTTTTTCTATCGTTACTGTCGGTTTGTTTACGTCAAGTGTGAGGTTAATTCAAAAATGCCGATCTAGTAACATTTGTCTCATCACTAAACCAAATACTAGGGTTTTTCCTCATAAAATTGGTGCGCATTGGAAAATTAAAAATCCCTAGTTATCTATAATTCGGAAACTAGGAATATTTTGTATTAAAAAAGGACGCACTTATGTGACTTGAATTGTCTATCCTTTTTTAGTACAAAATATTCTTACTTTCCGAACACGCCATTAATTAATTTTAATTAAGCTTTCTATATTTGTCTTTGTCTGTCTTATTGTAAAAGAAAGACGTATAAAGGCATATCGAATTAAAACTAGGTTAATTTCAAGATTATCAATTTAATCGAATAATTAATCGATTCTAGATTTAATCGAATAATTAATCGAATAATCGTTTGAAGATTCATCGATTCTCGGTTTAATCGAATAATTAATCGATAAATCATTTGAAGATTCGTCGATTCTCGATTTAATCGAATAATTAATCGATTGATCATTTAAAGGTTAATCGATTCTCGATTTAATCGAATAATTAATCGATTAATCGTTTAAAGATTAATCGATTCTCGATGTAATAGAAAAAATAATCGATAAATCGTTAGAAGATTAATCGATTCTAGATTTAATCGAATAATTAATCGATTAATCGTTTGAAAATTCACCGATTCTCGATTAAGGGATTCTCGATTTAATGGAATAATTAATTGAGTAATCGTTGGAAGATTCATGGATTCTCGATTTAATCGAATATTTAATCGATTAATCGTTTGAAGATTCATCGATTCTCGATTTACTGGAGTAATTAATCGCGTAATGGTTGGAAGATTAATCGATTCTCCATTTAATCGAATAATTAATCGATACTCGGTTTAATCGAATAATTAATCGATACTCGGTTTAATCCAATAATTAATCGACACTCGGTTTAATCGAATAATTAATCGATTAATCGTTTGAAGATTCATCGATTCTCGATTTAATGGAATAATTAATCGATTAATCGTTTGAAGATTCATGGATTCTCGATTTAATCGAATAATTAATCGATTAATCGTTTGAAAATTTATCAATTCTCGATTAATGGATTCTCGATTTAATGGAATAATTAATCGAATAATCGTTGAAAGATTAATCGATTCTCGATTTAATCGAATGATTAATCGATTCTCGGTTTAATCGAATACAATCAGCCATCCCTATTTATCTCATGAAAATCACTCAAAACATTTAAGGCGAATATACAACAAAATTACACACGATTTAAAATAAAATCACCAAAGTTTTCACCAAACTAAGTTTGATGATTGTGTTACGGGTTTAACCGAAGAATATGGCCGAAGTATTGGAATGTTTGTCAAGAAAATCAAACAAATATCTTTTCGTTTGTTCATTTTTGTAGTGGATTTAATGAGCGTAAAATGATTGTCGTCGATTAACCGAGTATCGACTGCTCGCATAACGTCGTATACAAAGTGCTGCAACGTTATTAGAGTCAATCATTTTTCTAATGCATTCATCTCTTATAATCTTATCGTAATATTTATATATTTCTCATGTGTCACTTTTGCACAAAATTAACGTTTCATATTGTCGTATGAGAAAGGTTTGATTTTTATTTTGTTACAAAACGAACAAATCATAATGAATGCTTTACGTGAAAGAGGATGGTACGTTGAATTATTTATTTATACATAATTTATTTTAGATGTTTGTTATTACGTGTCTTTTATATACATTTCTATTTTTATTATTACATCAATAATAATAATAATAATAATAATAATAATAATAATAATAATAATAATTTTACAGGTTCCTAACAGAACATGGATATGACATTGTTTCTGATTATGGCAATATAACAGACATACAGCAGCTCATTAAAAGAGCAACAAACGTAAGAAAAACCATAAAGACAATAAAAAATTGTAGACAATAAAACGTTCAAATAAGCATAAGTCTAAAAGTTGGTTTATGTAGATAAAAATGTGCAATAACATATATGCTGTTTAAATCCACTTTTATTTCAATTTTGTCTAAAAATGATATAACAATAACATCATGAATTGCCTATCTCAGTAGCAGGGTTCTCTTAATAATGGCCAAAAAGTGTATATTTTCAACATTTGACTGTGAATAACAACAAAACTATGCAGTTAATTAATTTTTCATTTTGATCACTTTTTATTTATTATGTTTATAACTTTTATTTTAATTTTTATTCACATCTGACTATTGTTATGTATTTTACTCAATGTTCATCATTAAATATCTTGACTTAAGCATAGTCAATTATCTTGAAATTTTGAGGAATTGTAGAAACTTACTTAACTAAGATATTTACAAGATTTCATTAAATTCTGATTATTTTGACTTAATGATAGTACCACCTTAAGATTTTTTTTTCGTAGACTATACATAATTGTTGAGGAAAATACAAAAGAAGGACTTTATATGGGACCAGAAATCCAGCTATTCAAGTATAATTTATTATCTACATGGAGAGCAATCTTGATCGAATATCTCAAAAAATAAAATTTTTATAAGCCACCCAGTAATTGAAAATGAATAGAAAACAATAACCAACGATTACTTTTAATTCAAAGTGAATTTTGTTGAATTTTTGGGCATTTTACAATTCAACTAAAAATTACCAAAAATTGGTGTAATTGTTTTGTATTATATTCGATATTGAATATAAATGAATTGTATTATTACAATTCATAACATAGTCATTTTTTTTACTATCGTCTATTTTAAATAATTGTTAAATACAAATTGGAGTTGAAAACAGTATATTGCATTAAATTATCTATTGTAAGCATTTTTAATAACACGATCGGGATTTGTATATATTTAAAATATTCAATTATTGCAATTTCAGCAATTAGAAACATAAATTTTAAATATAAAAATGTTTTAAAAGAAATAAACTAAATATTATCAATATTTTTTAAATTAAAATAATATATTTTGTGCTTCAAAGTACTAGTTTTATATCAATAGTTTATATATTAAAAATCCTAAATTTTTTTCAACTTCTAATAAAAATTACTATACCATTTATAAATCTCAGAACAACTCAAAATTAAATTATTGAAAATGATTATTCTTCTACTTTATATATATTTTATATATATTTATATATATTATTTTTATTTATGTTATATTTCGTATATTATTTAATGATATTTTTTACATTGATGTCGAGTTGTCCTCGGATTCATAAATGGTATAATACTTTTTGGCTAAGCAAGTCGACCATTTTCGTTATTTAATATGATTGCATAACTTTCTTGCCAGAAAAGCAAGAGTTCACTTACAACTTGTAGTATAACAAACTTCATTAATATGGAAGTATAGCGCTATTACTAACATTGTAAGATAACTTTCTAATGTATAATTACATACTTTAATAGCTAGATTATTGGTTTCGTATATCAAAGGTAAATGCTTTTGTTTAAAAAAACTGAGATGCCTAAATATGCATTGATAGTTATTTAATTAATTAAACATTTAATTTAATTTAAATAACAAAACATTTAATTGAATTAACTAATTAAACATTTAATTGTTAACTATAAAGAGGATAAATAGTTTGATGTTATTCCTCTATTTGAATCTATTTATTATAATACAATTAAACTAAATTAAATTAAAATTAAATTAAAAATAAATCTATTTATTATAATATAATTAAACATTTCATTTAATTTAATTAATAAAAATTACTAATTTGATTTGTATTAATCAAACATTAATTTAACATTTTTGTTTCGTTTTAGCTTGATTACAAAGAAATTGGCAGCGGCGAGGGCGACATGAACAAAGGAAACATTGTCTTACAAATCCAAAAAGTGCGCAACACATCGGCGCCGAAAAACAATGAAGAATCCCGAGCTGCGCCACGAATGTTGAAATTATCTCTCACGGATGGAAAAAATAATCATCAAGCGGTAGAAGTCGAACATATTGCTGCTTTAAGGTGATTAGAATCATTTCAATCATTTATAATGTATATGTATATGTATATGTATATGTAATAATTGTAATGGAGAAAAGTATGTATGAATAACACAAATAATTGAATTCCAGCCTAAATACTTTGCCGGGCTCTAAACTGTTGATTGAAAAAGGCGATATGATCATTTCACATGGCATCATGCTCTTACGACCAAGTCACATCAAAAAGTTTCTCGGAGGACATGTCACGCATCTGGTCGATAAGTGGGAATTAAATAAAGTATGATTCAAAATAATATATCAAATAAAATATATCAAATATATCAAAAAAGTATAAAATATTAAAATCTTAAAATTAATAACAAATCTTTTTTATTCGAACTTGTTTGAACTTTTAAACAAAATAAATAAAATGTATTTATTAAAAGTTATTAATAAATGAATAATGTAATATAATTAATTATTTATAATTAATAAATTTATTTATTTATTTATTAACATTAAATATTGGTTTAAGATAGCAAACAATTTTAATGTCAATTTTTAATTAGTTATATTAGTTTTTAAGTTATTGTCTCTTAATTGATTATTATGTTATATTATATTATATTATATTACATTATATTAATTTTGTTTACGACAGAAATTAGCCTCGCATACTCGAGTTAGGTCAGTCGAAGAGGGTGGTCCACCACCTTGGATTCCATTTGGTCAGCAAATAGTTAGCATTATAGATAAGGCCAAAAATTTCAAGTCACTAAATGACAAAACTGTTGCTGTTAAAGAGAATTCTGAATTTGAGGCTCAACGAAATGATGCGATTGCTGAAGCTGCCAAAAAAGGAAGTAAAAAAGTTTTCGGCGGGGGAAACAAACAAGTATGTTTTACTTTTAACTACATAAAATGAAAAGTTTACTTTCTCATGACATCCTTATAAAATCCCTATTACATCCTTATGATATATCTACGATATTCTTACCCTGCTGCAAAAATTTAATTAAATTTTTATATAGAAATTTAATTAGATTTCTGTACAGAAATCTTTTCACATTTTTATATTGTCAAATTTTTATATTTTTTAATGTTTATTTTATATTTTATTTCATATTCAATGTAATTTAATTTTGATAACAATTTTTATTCATTTATTTTGCAGCTATTAGATCATAGTGTTCAGAAAATTATAGAACAAGGTTACACAGTGGAGCAAGCGGAATATGCCCTTAAAATGAATCGAAATAACATAAATAAAGCCTTAATGAGTTTGCAAAAGAACGATAATAAACATAATAAGTAAGTTCGTCATTATTTTAGAGTACATCTCAGTAAGTGATATTTGCATTAATTATTATTTGATAATTAATGATTTGATCATTTCAGAGAAACGAAAGAATCAAAATCGCGACGCTTTGAAAAGCGAAATGAGGAATCTGGAAAACCAAGCAGTGGAAAGGTGTCGTTATTTGATTTCTTGGAAGATAAATTACCAGCTCAGTTGGAAAGTTTGTCTACGAATGACACAAGCACGACTAAACATAGTCGTGAAACTGATCAAGATAGAACTCAGAGTCAAGGAATGGATCATCAATCAAATAAAAGTGGAAGGTAACAAACAAAGCCATTATATATAAATTATATATTATTTTTTATTAAAAAGGACGTTATGTCATACACTTTTTGTTTGAAATTCCTTAAAAATCCCATGGGTTGTTCTCAAATGGTCAATTTTGGATTGAATTGCTGTTAAATTGAAAGGAACGTATTGGGTAACTCATTAAATTATATTATTTTTTATTTATCAGAGTTGTTGCGCTTTATGCAATTTCAAATTCAATGACTTCTCCAGGAACGTTAAATAAGAAATAAATATTTAAAAATAAATGAAAACGTTTATTTAAACATTTTATATACATAAAATTTTGACTAATTTTGACATTAAACAGCAATAAATTAGTTACTCTCACAATTTGTTGGAAATATTTTCAAAACTATAAATAATATTTTTCTCAAAAAAAGTGAGATAAAATAAAATAAAAATAAATTCTAATGGACGAAACCCTAGCAAAACGAAAAATATATTGCGAACGGAGATGGGCAAGCTCATTACTCAAGTAAACCACATATTTAATAATTATTAAAAATAATAAAAATAAGTAGTTAAAAATTGCGTATTTATCTTATAAAAAAGACTCTCTTCAACTAAAAATACAGGTACCATAGTTATTATTGGGAAAAAAGTGAAAAATATGCATTTTAATTCAGAAAGTAATTGAAAAGTAATTGAATTTTGAATTAACCATTACTTTTGTAAATAAAATTAAATTATAAATTCAAACTTAGCAAAAGTAAGATCATAAATAAAATTATTTGATTATTCGATTCTGCAACTTGCTAAATAACAAACAAGTTTTCAATTATTTTTAACATTTATAATATTTTTCCAACTTTTAAAATTTAATATAAATAATTGAGTAATTATTTTTTCCCATTTCTGATTGCGAATATATTTGTTAACATATTCTTGGTATAGTTTAAATATGTTCTTAATATATTTTGCATATAAAACAATGTATTCTCAATATATTAACAATATATTCCTAAATAATTTTAAGAAGATAAATTTGGAGCATTTTGTAAACATATAAAGAAAACATTAACAATATAGTTAAAATTTATACATATATATTCACAATATATACAATATATATTAAGAATGTATTTTTAAGTATATTTTTAAGTATATTTGCTAGAGAAATAGTAACTAAAATGAAATTTGAAACGATTCAGGAATAATTATAAGATTTCCTAAATTTTCCATGATTTTTCCAGAAAAATAAAATTTGTATGTAAGAAATGCTGGTATAAATGGACCATATATATATGGATAATATATAATTAATACACTATCAATATATAGTTCATATATAGTCAATATATGGTCAATATATGATCAATATATAGTCAATATATGATTCATATATGATCGATTTATGGTTAATATATAGTCTCTAATATGATCGATATATGGTTCATATATGGTTCATACATGATCAAATATATGGTCAATATATGATCCATATATGGTGAATATATGGTCAATATATGATCCATATATGATCGATATATGGTAAATATATAGTCCATACATGATTGACATATGGTACATATATAATCAAATATATGGTTAATATGTGGTCTATATATGGATCGATATAATGTCAATCATTTTATTATTTATTTATATCCGTTTATTTATAAATAATAAATATTAATATATAATAATAATTTGTTTTATAGAGGACAGAAATCGAGTGGCTGGAATCACAATTCAAAACGTTCAGACGATTCAAATAAATGGTCCAACCATAATTCCGATTTGTCATTTCAATATAATTCGACAACTAATAGCCAACATCAGCACAAACCACCTCGATTTCAAGCACAAAATAATGAAACTTCGAATTATTATCAAGAAAGTATGCACAACAAGACCGTGAATAAAGCGTCGCAGCCTTCAAATGAGTATAAAAGTTCTTACTTTGGTCAATCGCGATTCGATAATGTTAATCAAAATCAATCCAATAACAGAAATCAAGCGAGTGGCGGAGCCAACGTTAAACATAATCATCCGAACGAGTCGCGATTCCGGAACAAGAATTACAGCGACTTTCACAATAAACGCGGACAAGATGCTTATCAAAAAAGTCTTCCAACCAATTCTAATGCAAATAAAAGTCACCGAATTCCACGGCAAAATAAATGTACATTCCCGGACGTTTCGTTATATCATCCTCAGCAGCAAATAGAAAATCAATTTAGCAGACAGGATAATGCAATTGCAAATCTTACTTGGAATTGGCAAAAAGGCGATAAATGTTTCGCGAAATATTGGGAAGATAATATGGTTTGTGTCTATGATGCGTCCAAATTTGCTTCTTTTTTGTTTTCTATTTCGAAATTAATGTCTTTTATATTTATTTCAATTTTTAGTATTACAATGCAGAGGTTTTCGCAGTTTCGGATACAACTTGTGTTGTTCAGTTTAAAGACTTCTATAACTATGAGGAAGTTCTTCAGAGTGATTGCATACCAATCACTGAAGAGGTAACTTTTATATTAACTTTTGTATTTTCCCTGCTGCAAAAGTCTAATTAGATTCATATATAGAATTCTAATTACATTTCTATATAGGACACCAATAATATTAGGAAAATAATTATTTAATGTCATTTATTTAAATAAATTATATATTTTTATTTTCAGAATCGTCAGCATTGTTCAATACCCTCTCAGAACATGAAAATGCCAGATTATCGAGGTGGCAATCGTAATTCTCATCGATACAATCATAATCATCAATCAAATTGTAATTTATATTCAATTATTAATTAATAGTTGAATATTTTTTATTTTTTTATATTATTAGTATTACTACTTGTGTTACTGTTATTATTTTATAATTCATTCGTTTTCAGCGATGGAATCTCGTGATGATGAGAATACAAGAGGAGGTGGTAAAAATAACAAAAAACGAAATCAACAACGCAGTGCACAACTCATCTACCAACCTCCTGCTCAACGAAAGTGTTTACTTTAGAACAATCGTCTACAAACTGAATTTTGTCTTCTTCAACAAAAAATAAAAGGAAAAATACCAATAAGCATATAAAATTGCAAAGAAAATGAATTAACAATACTATTTAGGAAAATCGTTGATGGAATAAAGCTTAGTTATATGAAGACTGACTTCGAAAAGTATTATCAGTTTGCAGTTTGAAAATGTACATTAAATTATTATTTGTCTATATTATGATTCCGGTTAAAGTGTCATGAGAATTTCATCTTTTTAAATGCCACGACTGTTTATAAAGGCAATATGACAACTCACAGATAATACTTTGCAATTTAGTTAGTTCGTATCAACGTAATAAAATTATATAAATGATTGTATACTAAAATAAAATAATTAAAATACATTTTTAATAGTATTTTTATATTTATTAAATATACCGGTACTTAATCATTTAAGCTACTAAGTAATTACACCGGTGCTAAGTAATTTAAACCCGAGTTCATATGAAATTTCGAAATGGAATGCGTGTTCACAAACTTCAACATTCATATAAAATAATAATGTTAAGCAGAATACGTGTTCATAAAGTACATTTTTTTTAAATAATAGTGGTTGCGTTTTTGCTTGGCTTTCATAGAAAAATCTGAACAATTTGATTGGTTATTTCAAGATACTGAATATTATTACATAAAACATTCGAAAGAATTGTACTGGATGCTTAGCGAATACGCCATTAATAAAGTCATAAATATTAAATTTCTTTGTTTTTCGTTTTATATATTTGAGAGGGTAATGTAGAGTATTTCTTTAAGTGGTAACGGGTGCCCCAGGTTGCCGGTTGCCCCATTCTGAGACTTCAAAAAATAACCCACAGTGAACAGTCTTATTATACCCTGATAGCCATTGATTATATAAACAGTTTAAATAAAGTTTTCAATCTTAAAAGTGAATATTTACATTAACTGCATATATTACATTGAGATTTTATAGTTTGAAAATAAAAATGGCGTTAAAAACAATGTTTAGTCTGTTTCTATTAACAATAGAAACATTTACAAATTATAACTGTATAGATCGAATAAATCATTGAAAATAAAGTTACAAAAAGTACTTCAAAGCACGGACCATAAACATAACCTTAAATATGATTCAAATGCTGTTTTCAAATGTTTGTATTTCCACTAAAAATTGATCAAATTATTTTAAATTAGCGATATTTATACAGTAGAACCTGTGAAGAGTCCATATTTGTGTCTTTGTTTACACTGTGAAGAGTCCACTATTTCTCTCTTTTTTTAACCTATGTTTTAGTATGAAGAAAAAAAGATAACAATAGTGGACTCTTTGCAGGTTAAAAAGGACAGAAAAAGTGGACTCTTCACAGGTTCTACTGTAATTTTAAACCACTCTGGGCGATGCCAAAACACGCCCCGATTATGTATTTAGCGATTTGGTGACAAAAAATTTTCGAACATATTCGAATCCCAAATATGCATATGGCTTGGATAGGGGTCCGGGGGTCGGGTATGCCGAAAAACTTACATTCGCAAAACT
>JABFPJ010003096.1:0-17149 GCA_022817425.1 Gryon sp. ZL-2020 | reverse complement strand
TGAAAAAAGTGATAATGTCATTTTGCAGATGGATGGATAATTTCAATATTTTGTAAAATAATAAAATATTTTATAACAAATATGAAATATTCAAAAATAACGTTAATTGATTTTCCTTTCTTTAAAAATTAAATTTCCTTTTTTATATTTTGAGACTGAAATAGACTTTTGTCCTACTTACTATCTTCACTATATCCTTAAATCAAAAAAATTAAACTTCAGCTGTTTAACATAAAAAAAATCATCGAAAAAATGAAATTGCGAAACAAAATAACTTAAACCACAAAACTTACTCGCTTTTAATAAAATCCGGTGGCTTGACCACTTTTGTACGAATATTTTTGGGATCAGCGAAGTCGGCGACATACAATGTAACCACGGGATTCACTGTTCCAGCCTGAAAATGAAAAGTCGAACCATTTTTATGATATTTTATAACATTTTTATTTTATAATTTAATAAAGTCCATTTTTTATTGCAAAAAAGTTACCTTTGGATATCGTAAAGAACGTATCGAAGGATAAAGGGATTTGCTGGATTCGCCGAACCACTGAATGTGCATTTCCCCAACGAGAGAATCATTGAATGATGCATACAACATCAAATGACCTTCCTTTGGTAACCAAATGGCGTCATTGGTACGTAAAATTTCCTCTACAAACAAATAATAATTAACGAAGTTTATCAATTTTTAAAACCAGCAGTGCAATTTCTTATTAATTTATGTAAAAGCTTGCTGGGGTTAATTTTGAGTTGAAATAAATGAGACAATTTATGAAAATAAAAGTATTCTTTTCGTCTTCGAAAAGTGGGATCAAAGTGGCAATTTTTCTCCCGAGGGATGGAAAGTAACTTTTCATCCCTACTTTCTATCCCTCGGGAGGGAAAGTAAATTTCTATTACGTTATTTAAAGGATGAAAATATTTTCCCTCCCGAGGGAACGAAAGTCCATCTATACTTTCTATCCCTAGAGTGGAAATAGTACATTTCTATTACGTCATTTAAGGAATGATAATACTTTACCTCCCGAGGGCGAGAAAGTATCAATTTTGTCCCACTTTCGAGGAAAGAAAAGAAGTATTTTCAATACATCGTGAGCAAAGATATTTTTCGTTAGGGAGGGAAAAAGTAATTTCTCTAAAACTGCCTCGGGAAGAAAAGTGACATTTTCCTCCCCAAATGACGAAAGAGTATTTTTAGCTCTATTTTGCTCAAAATCGCGAAAAAAATGCAACAAAATAATAACGAAATATTGAAATGATTTCAATTGATGTTTAATTAAACAGTTCACTTGCTTCTCTAGGGAGGAAACATGACATTTTCGTCCCTCGGGAGGAAAAATGAAAATTTCGTCCCCGTTTGACGAAATAGTATTTTAGTTCTATTTTGCTCAAAATCGCGAAAAATTGCAACAAAATAATAATGAAATATTGAAATTATTTCAATTGATGTTTAATTAACAAAAATTACCTTCGTACACCCAATCGGGCACACCGTTAAATAAAATTCCAGGTATCGCAGTATCACTAACTCGATGACTTATGCTATGTATAGGGTCCGTCATGTAATAGATATCGTAATCTAGAACCATAATCAATCCATGTCCTTGGTTAGTCCACTTGGCGAGTTCTAAATACGGATGTGTATCTTTCTCATCACGCGGGTTCAAAGGATACGTGCCTCTGTAAATAAATTGACCAATTTACGGCTCAATTTATTTCATCCTGATAAACATTTAGATATACTATTCCATTTCAATTTAAACTTCTTTCATTTCTTGCCAGATAAAAGTCAAACTTAAACCCTTTCGAGGACCAACTTTACAATTTTCAATGGTTCTTAACTTTCAAAGCTCAAAATCAAAAGATAAAGTTTCGAGTAAATGAAGATCAATAGAACCCATTAAAATTGTATCCAATCGAGTTTGCATTTGAATAGACTTTCGTCTAATTTATCTCTTTTTTACATTTATATATGGAAATTGTAATTTGAGAATCTGTATTGATATTTCAGAAATATAAACTGCGTCTTAACGTCGTCTAATTGAACAGATCAATATAACTCCGGCCAATTGAATTGAATAATAGAAAATAAGACAAATATCCGGAAACTGAAATTAAGCTCACTTTATATATAATTAATCAATAACCTTAATGCACTTTGAGTCTTTTTGTTTGTCAATATTTATTCAACTTTAAATAAAACTGTCCTTCTTTTTTTTTCTTCTTCTTCTTCTTCTTAATTTAGACACATTAAAGTTGTGTCAAGCAATGGACTTTTTTCGCAAATTTTGTCGCTTTTTGATGTTAAATGGGAAAACATTATTTTATAACAGAATACAAATAAAGCTAGATGACCCAGTTAACTCGACGGGTTCATTTATCTCGAGAGCTCAGTTACCTCAAGGGCTCAGTTACTTTGACTCGTATCGCTTTGCGAGACTTTGTTATTTCAAATTTCGTGCACGAATAAGTTAACCATTTTTGTGCTGTATAATTTGCATTATTACATTGTAATGTAGAATCGTTCAAATAAACATTTATTCCTCACCCATTAGAAATATCGTAGATTGTATATTGTGCCAGGTACGAATATCGAAACAATTTATTTACATTCTTAGCGAGAAGAAGGTACCTCTGATCCGGGGACAATGAAAACATTGCCACGCTTAATCTATTCTGTTGAACAAAAATAGCATTGTGTCAATTTTTTAATGCAAATTTAAGTACAAATCAATTAAAAGAAATTTTTTTTTCAACAAAATTTGGATTGAAAAAAGGGTAAAAACCTAAAATCAACGTCGTTTGAATGTTTAATTTAACGCTGAAAAAAGGTTTAATGCTGAATTAAATTTACAGACAATTTGCAGTCCTCTTTTTTGGAAAAACATTTTTTTATTCAAAATTTAAATTGGAAAAGGATTATAAACCTAAAATCAACGTTGTTTAAACGTTTAATTTAATGCTGAATTAAATTTATGAACAACTTAACTCTTTGCAACCTTCTATTTTGAAAAAAAAAAATTTTTTTTTTAAATTTTAAATTAAAAAAGGATTATAAACTTAAAATCAACGTCGTTTGGACGTTTAATTTAATGCCGAATTAAATTTAAGAACAATTTAACTCTTTGCAACCTTCTTTTTTGAAAAACAAAATTTTATTACAATGTTTAGATTGAAAACGGATTATAAACCTAAAATCAACGTCGTTTAAACGTTTAATTTACCGCTTAAAAAGGTTTAATACTGCACTAAATTCACGAACAATTTAACTCTGTGCAGCCCGAGTGAACAATAATGATTTTTACGTTAATAAATTAACTTACGGCTGATTTAATATTCGCTTGCATAAATTAATAAATCATTAACTTAAAAAACCGTTAATGTCGGTCTAATGTTGGAGTTAATTTATTAACACTTACCAACTTTAATTTATATTTAACACATCTTTTGCTACTTGCAAAAGACAAAAACAAACTTTCAAAATTGGGATTTTTCAAATCACGTTGATTTTACGGCAAATTCACGTTTTTTTAAGTTTAATGAATAAAATTAAAGTTAAATATTTTCTCTTATATTTACTGAACACTTATTTTACCTAAATTTGCTGTAAAATTTGTTAGTTTGATTAATTGTATATTTTATGAGAAAAACTGATAACTCACATTTTGAACAAATTAATTTTGCAAAACTTACAAACGTGTCATTAGGCATCAGAATGCGCGACGTAATGTTATTAGAGTCGGTAATGTCAAGTAAAGAAATGCCGCCCCAGACATCGCGATAGCATATATGTCGATTGCTCACCCAAGAGCCATTGAAAAGGAAAGGCGATAATTCTCCAGATAGCACCTGCAAAAGAAAATCAAGTATCAGACACTTATAATTGAAGAGACTCTCCTTTTTTTCTTCTTTCTCTCTTACACTTTTATTCCCTATATAGATATACAAACACTAAGATTTCGCTTCTCTTGTTATATATCGATCGATTTTGAAGCTGAAGCCTTAAAGAAACCGCATATCTCCACTCGTAATCTCCATTTACTGATAATCGGGTATAACCCGTTCCAAATTAACTGTTCGATTAGTTAAAGATGCTTAGAATTAAATGTTGAGTTTATGTTAATTGAAAATAATTGAATTGAAACGTTGTTTGAACGTAGTTTCAACGTAAAAAAACATATGGAATTTTCAATAAGAGTTATTTATTTTTTATTTTTTCATTATTTAATGTCAATTTTAAGTTAATCAAAGTAAATTGGACTTAAACGTTGTTTCAACGTTATTTCAACGTTGTTGAAACTTTCCATAACATGTTCAAATTTGTAATAACAGTTAAATTTATCAATATTTAATGTCAATTTTAAGTTTATGAAGATAAATTCGACTTAAACGTTGTTTCAACGTTGATTCAACGTTGTTGAAACTTTCACGAAAATGGTCAAAATTGTAATAAAAGTTAAACTTATCATTCATTAATGTAAAATTTATCTTAATCAACGTAAATTGAACTTAAATGTTGTTTCAACATTGTTTGAACGTTGTTTAAACTTTCTGCCAAAGTTTCAAATTTGTAACAAAAATAAAATTTTGAGTATTTACGGAGAATATATGTCTTTTTAGGTGAAACATAACGTTGATTTGACGTAGAAATGACGTTGACGGGATGTAGAAATGACGTTGAATAGACGTTTAATTAACGTATAAGATATGGAATACCTCTGATAATTTAAGGCGAACACCTCGAACTCGTGGTCCATCATCCGGAGGCGTTAGAAGAGCTACAGATGTGACAATCAAGGCAAGAACGGCTATGATGACAAGTAATGCTATTAAAATACCACGCCAATTTCTTTGGTTTGGATTGGTTGACACCAGCTCCTGTCACAAATAACAACCCTAACGTATGTGGTCATGAAAACATTTAACACTGCAGCGAGCAAATTAAACACAGCCATAATCATAATATATACACATATATCTATGTATATATAAAATATATATATTTGTGTGCAAAAATGAAAAAGTAAAATTGTTCACACGCTAAAAATACATTAAACGAGCTTTAACGAAAGAAAAACACACAAAAATAAGAAAAACTTATTATTTAAATATCATCATTAATTTTATCTCCGTATGTTTTCTTTCAAGTGAGAAAATATATATAAAGTTTGTTTGACGTCAAACGTCAAATTACGATTTCAAACTGACGTTTAAATGGTATAATGGCGCATTGCTTATTTGAATTAGTTAATGCGATTTTTGGGGAAATTACAAATGTATTGCTTCATCTTGGGTTGTACTTTACTTTTTCGTTGCTGTTCGAATTCATTATTTCAATTTTTTTCACTTTAAAATGTTTTTTTAATTTTTCTCACTAAATTTGTTCTAACTAAATTTGGATATCAAAAATACAAAAAATTTTATGATTTTTCATTTTTATTTACACTAAAAGCCGACTAGTTTCAAACGAAGGATTAAACGAAACTAAGTACTTTAGTATTTAGTATTGACATTTTTATACTTTTATCATCGTAGAAAAAAAAAACAGAAAATTCTGTCTCTAATAAATACGGTAAAAAGACGTTTACAGCGTGCAGATAACAAAAACATGTTTCCATTTTTTCACGCAACTTTACATGTAGCATATCTTTTTTTCGATATTGAATTTTTATATCTGTACATAAGCTAAAAAAGACGTCAGTCACATTTGTCTGATGATAAAATACATTTTTATTTATTTTAATATCATTTTTAATGATCATTTTCATGTTTGTTTTCATTTTTACCCTTCAGTACTGTTTATGTTTATATACTCAATGATGTTTATGTTTACTTTCATATATCAACATAAACATACATTGAAATATAAACATAAATCCAAACATAAACAATACATTTTTGTAATTTTTTAATAAATGTCGAACACAAAAATATTTTTTTAATTTTTCAAAATATTTTTTTCGGAATGTTTGATAAGTTAAAAAAGGGCTGTTTATATGTTTGTTTATTTTTATTTAATCCCTTTAGTTTTGTTTATGTTTATGTTCATACATCAACATAACCATAAGCAAAGACATAAATAATCATTTTATTAATTTTTCAAAATATTTTTCTTTGGAATGTTTGATAAATTAAAAAATCGGCTGCTTATACCTTTGTTTATTTTTATTTAGTTCCTTAATTTTTGTTTATGTTTATATTTATATATCAACATAAACATAAACAAAGACATAAACAGTCCATTGTTTTTACTTTATCAACAGTAAGAGACACTTCTTTATGTTTTAATATATATTTCTGATTTTATATTATTTAAAATTAAAAATTCATATTCACATGTTTATTTTTATGCTTCACCTTTGTTTATATTTATGTTCATACATCAGAATAAACAAACATTCAAACATAAACATAAACAAAGACATAAACAACCCATTTTCCAATGTATCAAAAAATGCCAAAAAAAACTATTTATAACAATGAATCGTCTTTTCATTGATATTTATTAGAGTTTCAGAAACTTCATGCCGTTGTTCGTAAGAAGTTATGTGGGTTAACTTCTGGCTACTCGTATTCGCCGTCCCTGGTGCCTAAATCGATAGAGGAAGTATGAACCGGGCGCCGTGTGTGTCGGGACGAGAGAGAGAGATAAATGGAAAAAGGTTCTCCGGCGCGTAAATAAACGCTCGTTAAATGAACTTCTCATTCAAACACAATAAATTTTGCCGCAAAACATTACACACTCATTAACATTTCTTCGCTCTCATCTCCTTCGTTTTGTTTCCTTAGAAAATGAAAGCAAAACTTAAGATAAAAGAAACATCCCAAGCATTGTTTCGAATCAAGCACCGAACATAAACGAATTTGTCACGAAAACAAAGCAAAACAAAAACAAAATAAAATAAACAATAATTGTCCAATTTGACACTTGATTCATTATGTCGAGTTTTGCGTTGTTCTTTAAATAAAACTGGGTTATTTCTGATCGTCTAATAACAATAAAGTACTTTTATAGCTTTATTGATTTCACAAACTTGTGTATGAAAGCAACAAAAAATCCACTTTGATTTTTCGTGGCTAATAACCGTTTGATTTTAAGAGACTCCGCAAACATAAAACATTAAACAAGAAGAATAACAGCAAGAAGGAACAAATGCAAAAGGATAAATTGTAACAAAAATCATAACCGATTTGACGGACCGATCTTTGGAGATTCGAATCAATTGTTGTTTCTAAACAAAAAGGCACATGGTCTTTGGACCGAGTCAACTTGTGCAATTCTTATTGGCGATGTTCCAAAAATTGGCTCGCTTAAATCAACACTTTTTGCACATTCAATCGGGACAATAACTGGTTCTCCAAACAATAGTTCGTTAACAAACGCTGCCCGGCTTTATTTCCTAAATATAAACTTTTAATGGCCGGAGCTTTTGCAACTTTTGCCTAACTAAAAGTATACTGTTAATTACTGCAAAACTACCGAACAAACATTTAAACAAAAATTGAAACCAAAACC
The DNA here is from genome assembly GCA_022817425.1 of Gryon sp. ZL-2020. Lineage (NCBI taxonomy): Eukaryota > Metazoa > Arthropoda > Insecta > Hymenoptera > Scelionidae > Gryon > Gryon sp. ZL-2020. Next base: position 9,630 of record JABFPJ010003096.1, on the reverse strand, counting down.
AAGTGTTAATACTTACTACATATATATATATAAATGTATAAATAAAATTAATTAAATTGTTGAAAAAAAACTAAAATGTTCAACTTGTAAGAAGCCTTCGCTGAAAGAACTGATTGGATAACTGAAAAGAGGAAATGAAAGGAAAATTGAGATTGAAAAAGCGATTGAATGTTTATGATTGGATGAATATTACCTCATCGTCATAAATATTGTCGTGGTCAGCCATCGATGAGGACAATCAGTCTGAAATCTGAGACTGGACTTGTTATTTTTTAAAATCGCACCACCGAGGAGAACACCACCATTTCATTAGCCCATTTAAAATAGAAAATGATTTTTCTCACACTCGCACTCTCTCTCGCTCTCTCTCTCTTTCTTTCTCCCTTTCTCTCTCTCACACACTCTGTGTTAAATGTGTTTTTGTCCGACGAATGGCAAATTCGTAGGGTAGTTGGTCTACGTCCGTGCTACGAAAATTTGGTACTGAGCCGAGATTGAGCAGTGATGCTGCGAAGCTGGAGCCTGCGCAATTTCGTAGCTGCGCACGGTGTTCATTGAAATTATTTAATGACACGAAACGTGCTTCTTTTCGACGCTTAACACACAAACATATACATTCCAATTCCAAACAGCACAGAAACATCATCGGGATTCTTATCGATTCTTTTAGGCTTCTTGATGGCTTCGATGACAGCTGCATAATAGTCACCTTCAAAACATCGATACAATTTTGAGTTACTAGCTTCGATTAAAAGATTAAGATAAGATGAAAGATCAGATAAAAAATCAGATAAAAGATCAGATAAAATATAAGATAAAGATAAGGTATAAGATAAGTTAAAATGAATCAAAAAAGGTTAGGATAAAAGATATTGTATAAAAGATAAGATATAAGATATATAAGATAAAGTTATAATATAACATAAAAGATAATATATAAGATAAGTTGGAAGATAAAATAAAAAATAAGATGTATAAGATAAGATGAGAGATAATATTAAAGATAATATAAAGTATAATATAAACCATAAGGTATAAGATAAGATATAAGATAAGTTAAGATAAATCATATAAAATATAAGATACAACATATAACTTTCAACACCGTTGAATAATCAATTATTTAAACGTGAACGTTATTCGCAAATTTACTCTTAACTGTAACTCTATCGAGATCAAATCAACTTCACCAAAGCTGCTAATCGATAACATTACTAATTCAATTGACACCTCAGATGGTTTATATTAGCATCAATTTATTAATAAAATAGTTTCTGGTGTTATTACAGCGAGTATTACTAGACAATAACTCGATGATTACTTTGACGAAAACATCCGAAACACCATGACTCGCTCTTTTTCAAGCACTACTCTTTCCAGTGGGAAAAGTCCGGCGCTGGAATGGAATCGCAACTTTGGATCGCATTGTCTTCGCTTACTGCTAACATAACTTTTGGCTGAATTTCACGAATGTTGTCCGAACAGTCACAAATGACTCTTGCCAATGTTGTTTTTCTGATTTCGTTTAGTTGATCTGAAAATAAGAAATGTGCAATTATTAAGTTAATTAATGAATTAATTGTTTAATGAAATTTATATAAAGTTTGATGTTAATTTCAGTGAAGAATCATTTAAAAAAATAAATAATAAAAATTGTTGGAAAATTAAATAATTTTGTTTAATTATACCGTTTGTAAAAGAACCATCTTCCCCTTCATTCTCATACCAATACCGATCCCCGTTTCTCAGTTTATCAAACTGATCGGCAATTATGCACGAAAAAGTCGGACCAACGAGTCCATTAGGGATCGGTATTTCCGCAAGCGCTCCGGTATATAAATCAACATCATCAACATCGTCATAAATTTTCGCGATTTCCTCGAGTGACAATGCATCCAAATCGTCCGCCAAATCGTCAAAACTCGTTGGTCTTTCTTTGATGCAATATTCACGCCAATTTGGATAACTCGGCAGACCGTGATCTCGACCGCGTTGAATGTTAAGCGATACCAGATCCAAGCCACAGGATACGGAATTATTTTGTTGGTCGATATCCTCGAACAAATGTCGCGATAATTCCGATGATACGTGAGTTGAAGTTTTCTGAATGGGTGTAGATAATACTGACTTTATTGTGTTGTCCATGTTGTCCGACAAGTACAGTTGATAAGGATTGAAAAGTATCCTATAAAAATAAGTGCATTAAAAGATTACTTATTTTCCTTTTTTTTTCTTCAACATTTTTTTCAACATTTCTTTTTTCAATATTTTATAAGTCATTGCTTAAACATCTTAATATATCTTAATATATTTGTAATATATTTTTCATTTTAGGATTAGTAATATTTAAACTTTTTTTTGATAAATTATCAATAAATATATATTTGTATACAAATCAAATGAAAAAAATGTTTGATTTAAAAAAAGTAATAATTACCTATGAAGAGTAACATAATTGTCCGAAGTGTTATCATAATTAGCGACCTTCATAAGTCCCGGAATGAGCGTATGAGCGAACCGAAAAGCCGAAGCGGCAAAACCATTAGCAATACTTGGATCCACATTGCCGTCACTTCGTTTTCTGAATCCCTTTTTAAGTGGTTTCAAATCCCTTGTCATCGTAACATTGTCCCCGAGAATAATCGGAAGCATTTCGTTATAAGTAATATGCTGCAGTTGAGCTGCGACTATTCTCCGACTTTCTTGAAACAATTGCTCATCATTCCAAGATGGATTCACTTGTTTCAGTTTTTCAGCTATCATATTGTGTTGTCTCGCCCAAATCACATGCATCGCTGTAAGATGTAAATTTTCATTCGCTCGTTTGTCGCCGGAATCGAAACAGTAATGGCCAATTTTGTTTTCTCGTATTCTGTTGCAGCCGTCGTTTGGGTTTTTGCTTGGGGGAAGAAGGGTCGTGTTGAAGGAGGTTTTGATCATAATTAGTGTACCATTTTTTCCGGTACGAAGACGATGACAAGTGACTTCGTCACTTCCGTAGATCATTGAACCGTCTATGAAAGCTGAAACCTGGACAAAATATTATTATTATTCAAATACATTTTTCGTAACTAGGGAGGAAAGTTGCCGATTTTGGACGAGTCTAATAATTTCACAGGGGTTGAATTGGCATTTTTTTGAATCAAAAAGAAAATTTGTTTTACCAAAAAGTGGGATAAAAGTGTACTTTATATCCCTAGGGAGGAAAAGCAACTTTCTATCCCTACGGAGAAAAAGTAAATTTCAATTAAGTAAGTTGAGGGATGAAAATACTTATTTCTCCCAAGGTCGAAAAATTGCCACTTTCGTCCCACTTTTGAAAATAACTTTCTATCTCTTCTTTTCGTTCCTACGGAGGCAAAATTAAACTTCTATGTCATTGATAGTATGAAACAACTTTTCATCCCAAGGTAGAAAAATTTCTTTCATTCCACTTTTGAGAGAAGAAAAGATGTGTTTTCTATGTATAAAAGAAATCTTTTTCTTCACCGAAAAGTGGGATAAAAGTGGGACTTTCTCTCTCTAGGGAGAAAAATTAACTTTCTGTCCCTACTTTCCATCCCTAGGGAGGAAAAGTAATCTTCCATTACGTCATTTAAGGGATGAAAATACTTTGTCTCCAGAGAGAGAGAAAGTAACACTTTCGTCCCACTTTTGAGGGAAGAAAAGATGTACTTTCGATTCACGTGTGAGTAAAAATAACTTTCGTCACAAGTGAACAAAATTCGCAGTACCTCTCCCAATGTAATGTTCAAAAAGCTCATAGACACAGTATAATATGTCTTTGGAAAAATTGCCGAAAACTCCCTCGAGAGGAAAAGGGCACTTTCCCTCCCAGAGTGACGAAAAGAATATTATTATTTTTTTTTTTTATATATTTTTATATATTTTATTTAACTTAAATATCGACTTAAAGACCTGATTAAGTTGCTGTCTTGGTCCCAATTTACACTGCGGAGCTGCAGCGGATCTCACAAATTCCATGCACAAGCTCTGAGTATAATTAAAAGTTGGATCCTCAACCGTCATTTCAACGGGAAAACATTCCGGGTGCTTTTCCTTAGATTTATTGCAACACGACAGTGACTTTCCATTATGACCTTGACTAATAGCCGTAGCGGTCATGTCATGATCGATAAGTTGTCCAAAAGCTGCAACCATCAACGTGAATGACGGATTCTGACTACTCGCGGGTTTGTGAACTTTCAAACTGATTTCACGAGCTGAGGGTAATTTTTTGCCATTTCTTCCGACTCTTGGAGCGTCGATTCCGTCGGCATAGTCCGGCGGCAAAAGTCTTCTAAATGGCGTGAAACTTGAACCGTAATGGTATCTGTGATTGCAGGTTCCGTCCATGGTTCTGTATTTGGAAGATTTGCATTTGATGTTGTAGAATTGCTTGCAACCATCTGGAAAAATTTGGAATTTTTGAAAAAGTTGCATTGAAAATCCGAAGATAGCCGAAGTGAATCCGAACATATTCGAACATATCCGAGCATATCCGAACACATCCGAAGTGAATCCGAACATTTCCGAACACACCCGAAGTGAAACCGAACATATCCGAACAACATTTTGAACAAGTTTTAAAACTTGATCATCATTTTTTAATCAATAATATCAACATAACTTTCTTTACCTTCTGGAACCCAACCCACATCAAAATGCTTTCCCATAGCAGAAGGCATCCCAAGATGCTTTCTCATTTTCTCAATTTTCTTCGTAGCTGCCAATTCACCAACTGCACCTATCGATAATGTTTTGGCTTTTTTGCTGGTACTTAATACATATTGATGTCTCGAAGAAGGCGATGGAGATGGTAGCTCCTTTGCCATGGAATCAGCTAAATATCTATCTCGAATTGCATTATTTCCATAATCAATTGCGGATTTCAGTTCTTCCGGAGAAAAAAAGATAGATGTGTAATTGGGAGAAGACAGATTTAGGTCCAATACTGGGTCTGACTTAGCAACATCTGAGCCACTTGTGAGGATACTTACTATTGCTACTAGTGCCATTATTGTGAGAGTTCTGAAAATAAAAAATTTTTGGGTTTTGAAAATATATTTTCTTCTTTTTCCTTAATTTCTTTCCTATCATTATTCCTTCAAATATCCTAAAAATCTACACTTTTTTCTTAAAAAATGTATTTTAATTAAAAAAACTAATTTACAAATAAAATGCAATAAAAATAATTTGTTTAAATGTTTAAAAGGACCTTCAACATCCTTCCAATTTATTATATTAATTTCCTTCCAAAATTGTCTATTTTTAATTAAATCGAAAAACCAATTTGCATACAAAGCTCAAACTATTTTAATCAAATCAGTTCCCAAGTTGCCCAATCGATACTCATTTTTAGTCCAATTTATCTTCAAAGTTGCTTTTTGCAATGTTAATTTAATTATCAAATACGATTCATTCAAAAATTGCAATTCCCTAAAATGCATATTTTAAAATTAAATTTTAAAAAAATAAACAAATTAAATCATGGAAAACGTTTCAACAATGTACGAAAGTATTAACTTACAAGAAAGCCGCGTACAAACAACATCGAAATTTGTGGATTCGTATTTTTTTCGTTCTGTGAAGACCACTGATCTCAACGTAGGGCAACGATTGTTTCAACAAAAATGTTCTTTCGCTATTTTGCATGATTTATAAACAAAGTATGGCACGAGACAATTAAACGTAAGAACTTGTCGCACGATGCATGAATTTCTACTGTCAAGTTCTTGCCTCTCCCTTCGTCAAGGGATTGAATTTCACACTCCCATTTCCATCTTAACTTGTGTACTATTCAGTCAGAATTTACATTCAACACATTATACCCAATGCAATATATTGCCGATCATATGCAACGTAAATCAATATGTTATTTGCATCATTATTTCACATTATTCATTATTAATAACAATTACGATCTTAAATCCCTTTAATTACATTTATTAATTAAAAAATACAAATTAAAAGGATTTCTTCTTTTTTTCATTTTTGAAAATAATTTTTTTTTCTCTTTAAAGTAAAGAAATTGAAAATGCAAAAGTAATTTTAGTTTTGTTTAGTTTAGTTTTAATACATTTTTTTTTTTTAATTCCTGACTTCAAAATGATTATTTATCCGATAAAATCAAATTCATTCAGACTAGAAATACGATATCCATCATTCCGTCACGTTTAGTTCATATTGAAATCGAGTCCTCAGACTGGTGCATTTTTTAAAATCAAGTTCGCGTGATTTGATCGAAGAGACACTTTGAAAGAAACTCAACTTGTTTATTTAGTTAGTTAGTTTACAGATGACTAAACTGAGAATAAATAACAACCAGTTTCTTTAGTTATGACTTTGTGTTTATTAATATTAAACAATTTTCGTAACAATTTTATTCTCCTTCGAACTTTTTCGTTATGTCTATGTATTCTCCATCTCGTATTCTGTAGTTTTTGATGGAAGGTGTGTAAACTGGTCCATTTGCTTCGTGTGGTACTAAATCAGATTCAAGCTGAAATGAAAGAATAATCATTTTAGAAGTATAATCATATTAGATATTATTCAGTATTATTCAGATATCATTCATTTCTTTACTTTACAATAAACAATATATTAACAATATATTTTTCGTTTTTAGAATTATTTTGCATCATTTTTCTATGTTTTTTATTTTTATATATTTTAACTTACGCTTATAGCACTTTGCCAAAGATCCAACGACTCTTCTTTGAGTTCGTCAAGTGCCTTTTTCTGAGATTGCAACAAATTGTTCACATACTCGAGTTCAAATTTATGCTCACGTGACATATAATGACACCATTCCTTTTCCAATAATCGATTTGCTGCTATTTCTTCCATACTTTTTGGAGGTAATTTTCTGGTTCTTTGCCTAAAATAATGCAAATGAAAAATCAGAAAAAAAACAAATATTCGATAAAAAAAATATACTATTAAAATGAATCAATGATTAAAATCTGGATTAACTTTGTAAAAATTAACTTACTGTATTTGATCCTGTACATGCAATGGAATTTCATTTTCCTCGATGGGTTTCAATTGTTTAGCCAACTTTTGCAATCGCCTAATAAACTTTTCGAGTCTCCTTTTCCTTTTCTCTTCTCGTTGTCGAATAATTGCTGGATCAATACGTTTTTTCTTTTTCAATGGCTCAGCACTAAATAAAAAAAACATTATTAAAATAAATTCAAAACTATTATTAAAATAAAAAATATTAAATACAAAAAATATATCTATTTTTATAAAAAAAGAAATATTACTTACAAAAGAGTATTTGTCGCCTGGAAATAAACCGGCGACGAATTCGTAGTGATTGACCTGGCATTATACGTATTTACAATAGATAATCTATAATAAATAAAAAACATTTAATAGTTCATAACAATGTAACATAATTATTGTCATAATATTGTAATAATCATTTCCTTAACATTTACTTAAATTTCAAAAATTAAACATTTTTTACTTAAAGTAAATTTGAAATTGAAATATTCATTTGGACTTTTTATTTATAAAAATGCAAAAAATAATATTTGTCATAGGTTAAGTAATTATACAAAATAAAATATTAGGTAAATAACCTTACTTGGAGAACGAATTCAATATCTTCGCATGATTTGCAGTGCTTTTTGCAATTTGCAACCACATATTTGACGAACACAATTTTCCTTATATTTACAAATAATCCAATTTTTTAATTTGTTTGCCATTCATTTTATACACAAATTGGGTGGTAAATAGTTAAATACAGTGTATACACCAATGTATATATGTATATATATATATATATATATATATATGTATATATACACACATATATATTTTACATATAAATGCCATCTGGTGGCAAATAACCAAAACACACTTCAGAAAAAAAATTTCATTTTGTATATCAAGTTTATCATCGGTTCGACTTTATAGGTTAGGATTACACGGAGACACAAACATTTTCGTACGAAGTTTCGTTTGTTAAATTCGGAGCTGCAGCGATGGCCGATCCACTGAGTTTGTTGCGACAGTACAACGTGAATAAAAAGGAGATCATCGAACGCGAAAATCAAATAATATTTGGTGAATTTTCGTGGCCGAAAAACGTCAAAACCAATTATTTAACCTACGGGTAAGCCTCGACTTTTATTCTTGTTTTCGCTCAAATTTAGAACATTTCATCATTTTTCCTTTTAAAATGTAATATTGTAAAATGAATAATTAATAATTTAAATAAATTATTTATTACATTTTATTTTGTAATTTTATTTATTTTGAATAAAAAATATGAGTAATTGCAATGTTTGTAATGATCCATCTGGTCAAAATTCATTATTAATTTAACAGGTGTTTTTATGGGGTTATTAAGGCGAATTTTTATAAATAAGTTTTAAGTGGTGCATTTTTTTTACTTTGTTTATTTTTTATGCTTTTGTTTATAAAAAGTGCGAAAAGTTGCAAATTAATCGCGATAATGTTGCGATTAAACATTTACTCGTTCGCCATTTTTAAATAAAAGAAAAAGGGCGAAAAACAAATATCGTACGATGAAAGTAAAGTTTCTTTCTGAGAAATGAAACGAGTTCTTGGGATATAATATTCATTTCACGATATTAAATGTTCTTTTGTATTTGTACTTTTATTTATTATTGTTGTTTATTATAATAAATATCACGTATTATGCATTACATATTTTACATGTACATTAATGTAATGTAATATTACATTAATGTAAAATTTACATTAAGTCAAATGTACATTTTATTACATTTATTTCAAGTTTTATTCTTGTTTTCTTATTTGTTAATTTGATTAATTTGTTTATAGATCTGGAAAAGAAGGAACGCCGAAAGAATATTACACTTTAGAATGTCTGTTGTTTCTGTTAAAAAATGTGGGTCTCACTCACCCGGTTTACGTGCGAAAAGCCGCAGCGGAGAATATTCCGGTGGTGCGTCGTCCCGATCGAAAGGACTTGCTGGCCTACTTGAATGGCGAAACCGCAACTTCTGCGGCGATCGACAAATCAGCTCCACTCGAAATTCCCACGCAAGTTAAACGAGCCGCCGAAGATGCTCTCGAAAGTGGAACCTCGAAGAAGCCTCGGTTCGAGGAGACTCATATGCAAAAAGTATATATATAAACAAAATTAAAATTATAAAAAATATTTTTCTTACATTTATCGTCTAATTAAAAAATTTTAACATGAATTAACATAATTAATTTAATATCAACATAATTATGTTAATAATATTATAAAATAATCAATATTTATTATAAATAAGGTTTATATTCACATTAATATTGTAAATTGAACAGGTTAAAGAACAATTGGCTGCTCGATTGGATGCTCCAAAAGAAGCCTCGGTGACGGTGGATAACATAAAATCTTTGTCGGAAGCTATGTCGGTGGAAAAAATTGCGGCGATCAAAGCAAAACGTTTGGCGAAAAAGCGTACGACAATCAAGGAAAATGACGACATTGGTATGGGATCAGATCTGCGGAATATCATTGATCTCGATGATGGAACTAAAGATATTGTTTCACGAGAAAGACAGTGGCGTACGCGAACCACGATTTTGCAAAGTACTGGAAAGGTTTGTATATAAAAAAAAAAAAAAAAAAAATCTATT
>JABFPJ010003095.1:0-17152 GCA_022817425.1 Gryon sp. ZL-2020 | reverse complement strand
AATTTATATTACAACATTAACCAATATTTATATGAAATTTTAGTATACTTTACAAATAGTCATGCCTTTCGAATAAATATTACAAAATTTAGTATACTTTTATTTTACGTGTATCAGAAAAGATGATAATTTTTTGGTCTTTTACAAGTATATCCCTATTTTATAAGAAAGATGATAATTTTTATAGGCTTACTTTTGTCAATGTAGAAAAATTAGTATTAATGAGTTTAATGGAAGAAATAAAAAAATTGTATTAAAAAATAAAATGATACCATACACATTAATAAAAACTACAAACATACAAAATGTCTGATTGTTATAACGTATATGTAAAGTTTTTATTTATTTATATGCAAAAAGTGAATTAGTTGAAGAAAAATTACTGAATAAATTTCGTACTTAGATTACCGTGAAGCAGAAACACAGTAGATTCATCATACTAGAAAAAGTATTGTACGGGAAAATAAATTTATACGAAAAAAAAACAGTTTTCAAAGTTTTTTTAGTGAAATGAAATAAATATTTATTTTAATTTGACCTGAATAAACATTACAACAGTATAGCGTACGAACTTTTTTAAATTAGATTTTTATTTTATTCAATATTTTTTTATTTAACAGCAATGAAAATAAATTCCACTCGACTAAATTATTGCGAACAACTTAAATGACACTCATTCAATATGAGTATCTTTTCTTTGAACCAAACCAGAAGAAAACGGATAAAATTATACATCTCATTAGAATTTAAGTCAATGAAATTACATTGTAAAATGTCTTATTATTTTTTTAAATTACATTTGCAAGAAAATCCCATTCTAAAGATACAATTATAATTGTATCTTTAAACTAATATTTATTTCTACTTATAATGTTATAAAAAATACCTACAAATAATAAATATTCAATAACAAACTGTTTTATTTATTTTGATAAATAATGTTTGTCAAACATTGAATGAAATAAAATAGTATTATTTTTACATTCAATAAAATATTCTTTGATAACATGAATTTTATTATGAATCAATAAAATTCATTAAATTCAATTTTGTTACTAAAACTGAACAGGTTTCTTTTTGTATACATATACAAAATAAGTGCAGGTCAATACGAACGATGTTCTGATATCCATGTGTCTAAACTGAATCAAATGTATCGACTGCATCAAGACTTCGATATACATGAAACCAGATTACTCTATGAGTTGTTATATTGTCAGAATATAAAATATCGCAATTTAGAATCATTTTAATTTTTTAATCTGAATTACTTGCTTAAAGTAAATAATATAAGACTATTTTTTCGATATTATGAGGACACATAATATTTCTACTATACAGATTTGGTATTCTTTTAATTTTATCAAAAATACATTATTTTGAGTGAGAAAAAATAAATTAGTAAAAAAGTAAATAATATAAAAATTTGATACACTAAAATATATTCATTTCATTTAAGTTAATTTAATTTAATATGAGCACACGTATTTTATTTTTTTTCACATTTAAAAAGGAAGTTGGAATTCCTTTACACAAAAATATCAAACTTTTAATGCAAATTTGATTATTTGCACCTTTTCAAGCTTTATAATTGTACTAATGCATTTTAGAATCATCATATAGAATTATAAACTAAACTAAAGCAGCAGATTTTTTTGTGCACGATGGAAAATTGTTATTTATAATTGACAATATTTTTTAACTTAATTATGACAACTCAAAAAAAATAGAATAAATATTTGTTATTGATGCAATTTAATTTAATTTACATAAATCAATTGCTCCAAATTCTAATTGCTAGATTGAAATTCATACAAATAATGACTTTATACGAGAAAATTGTTTAAACAATTTATCTACTTGCTGATAATTAACAAGTAACAATTGTAAAGTGGCACAAATATAATTGTTAATTAAAAATCATATAAAAGTGAATTTTGTCGCGCCATAGCAAAATCCAATAAATTGAATTAACGTATAATTTTAAAATACTTCTGCGAAATCATTCAAACCAGGATTTTTTACCGCAGGCGATAGAACCGGAGATAAAAACATTGTTTACTTTAAATTTATTTTTTTTTTTTTTTTTCAATAAAATTCTGTAATAATTTCAGATTTCAAGACATTAATAATAAATTAACTAATAACATTATGTTTAAAAATATTATTATAAAATTAATAGAATTTTATACAAAAATTAACAAAAACAGTCAGTATGATTAAAGCGATAAATATGGTGAAATGTTTTTTTATAACTTAGCAAAAAGCTCTGTTTGTTAAAAAAAGTGAGACGACAGATTCTCCTGAAAAATCGAACGAAGAAATGAATGGGTGCTTATGTGTCGCAATTTTTCTTTACTAACGTTGCGAGCGAAGTAGATTGTGTAAAATCGGAAATGGAAAAAGGATTTTTGAATTTTATTTTTTTACAAGCAATTTCTGTTTATGAGAATCATATCCTTTATTGAAAATGTTCAACAAGCAAATTGTCATTTATATGCAACAAAAGAAAAATTTACACGAAATTTAATTTAATTTAAATTCAATTTGAATTGTAATCAATTTCATTTAAACTGCAGTGATTTTTTTATGATTCTTTTCCTAAAATTCGTCTATACAGTTTTTTTACACTAAAAATAAAATGCAAAATTCGCTTACATTGTTATTTTAAATAAATTTTATATAAACATTGAATACTATTGGTTTGTTGTAATCAAAGATCATTAAGAAAATTCAATTTAAAAAAATAGTTAGTATTTTTGCGAAAAACCCGAAAACGATGTCTCCTATTGGATGGTTAAAATCAGCTTCATGAAGAGATCTTAATTTGAAGTATCAAAATCTATCTTTAGACATCGGAACAAAGGTACCGGATGTCAACTTTGTCGTTGCCAAAGACCACTCTAGTTATTTTCAGGAACGAATATCTCCTCACAGTTGTATCAAAAGGAATCTGCTTTTCGCAAATCAGAAGATATAATACTTAGGTTAATATTAAACTTTAACCAAACTAACTTAATACAAACTATAAAAACTTTATATCATGATTTTACACTAATTGAACTATTATATGCAATAATTTTAGTACACTCCAATTTTATTAACACAATAAAGCATAAAAAATATATTGAAGTTAAAAATAAGCGTGAAAAATTAAAAACAGTACAAGTGAAAATTAAAATTACAATTCAGTAAGAGATATTAATCTGACTAAAACAAAAGATTCTAAAATACGCGATACCTTGAAAGTATATTTCTTTTACTTTTTTTAACTTTAGGAAAAGTTGAATCTAGCATTTCAAATTAATTTGAAGATGTTTCTTCTTCTTTTGTTATTTGTTAGTTTCACTTTTCTTCCGTTTTTCTTCTTTTATTCATTTCAACTACATTTAAAGTTTAAAATTAAAAGCAATAAGTTTCTGTAATTTGATTGTTGAAATATCTTTTTCAATTAAATTACATTTACGACAGATTGTGCGTTGCATAATTTTGATATAATTTGCATCATGATACATGGCATTTGCATGAGTCTATTTCAAATTTACCTTCCATCTGCATTAGACCCAGTAGTGATCTGGCCTTTTTTTGCTCGCTGCAATGAAACGCGCGGTTATCACCGCTGTTTTATTGCTTTGTGATTTTAATGCAACATCATGCGAATGATTGTGTACAATGAAACAAGGTCATACAAATGATTGTGAAAGAAGGAAAAAAGAACAAAAAAGTCTTTAAAATGGTTGCTTTTTAATCCATATCTAGATTTTATATTAGATTTCAAAATGCATATGAATTATTGTTGTTGAAAGGAGATTTTATGTTTTCAAAATCCAATTATCGGATTATATTTGCCACCTTCTGTCAATAATTATGAACTTATATCTTTACAAAAGACGAAACGATTTGAACTTTTTGTTACATCATATATTTGAAATTTAATCATTCTAATTGAAACCCACGCGATATTAAATTACGTATCAAACACGATCATAATGAACACGTGTGTGAGAAACATGATTTTGAATATTGATTTGGTTTATTCTCCAGAAGCATATCTTTACATAAATGAAAAAATTTTTGGTAATTTAATTTTTACTACATATGTTATGTTTCTTAATTCGATTTAATCGATTTTTTATTAATCGTAAAGTGGAAATCAAGAATAAGAAATGAAGAAATGTGAAAATATTGCAGTAATTTTATATGGAGTTTATAGCAGTGTACACAGGTTCTCATAACATTGACGCTAAAGTGGAAATTTTTAAGTCGAGTCATGATAAATAGAATAAAACAATTTTTATTTGTAGCGTAAATGGTCGTGTTTTGTAATGTTAATAATAGTTGACACGAAACATTAACTTAATAATAATTCCCGTTACTATAGTTTTAAAAATATTTTTTATGATATATAGATACTAGTAAGACGTCGTTGATGACCGCAAAAATTGGTTTTTAATAATTAAAATAATTAAAAATTATAAAACTTAAGTTGAAAATTCAGAAGTTATTATATTCCAAAGATGGACATTCAGGGAAGATACTTGTTTCGATATTAATTAACGATGCCACATCTTGTATGCGAAGTAATGGAAATTTAATTCTAATGCAAGAGTTACATAATAATGTTCAATAGTTTCTACAGAGATTAATAAATGTATCTTTATCATTAAAATAACATAACTTAAAATTCGAAAATAAGTTTAAAATATCCAATGCCAAATAAGACAAAAGATTTCTTTGCTTATCTACAATATCTGCAACCTGTGAAATTTACGCTTCAGGAACTTTACAAGTAAATGTGAATTTTACGACCATCGATTGATATAATAATGGCATTTATAAATAACATGTATGTTGTCTAAAATATTGTGTATTAAATTTGAAAAATTAGATATTTATTTATCAAATATAATAATTAATAATATTAATTTATATAAGATCAAAAGTTCAAAGAAGTTTAACGTATATACATTATTCTAAGGTTTCATTAGTTTTTTCAAGTCTTTATAGACAGACCTCGATTGACTCTTATTTCAATGTAATTGGTATTTAACACGTAACTTTTTACTAGCAATACTAGCAAAAGACTTTTTACTAGCATTTGTATGGTATGTTTGTTGAATGCGTGTTTGTGTTATTTTAACAAATTTATCTTAAATTTTATTAGTTAGATTAATTAAGTAATTGCATATAGTTATCATATTATAATTACTAGAGTGATTACAATAAACGCAATAATTAAATAATGTATACTAAAATTTATAAACGTTGTATAATGAATTTGTAATATAAGACTTAACTATGTATCAATTACAATCAATACGAAAAAAATATATTTAATTAACTTAAACAATCACAATAAATATAACATGCGTTATAACTTCGAATGTGATAATCATTCTTCTTTATGTGCAAAAATACGGATTTATATGATAAGTTTTACGGTGAAAAAGTCACTTAGTGATATCGAGTAGATGAGTTTCCAGTTTCTTAGTTAATTAACTTGCTTCATGAATAACTAATTATTACTATGATTGTTCTTTAAGATTTTGAAATAATAAGCTTTTAAAATACAAATATAAAGTGAATGAATGTATTTACATATGGAAACAATATTTTTATTTTACAAACTTCAATTATTTCAACTTTTAATTATAATTCTCTAAACTTGGTATGATAATAAAATAAAAAAAATTTTTCATGAAGTTTTAATAGTAATTTTATGAATTTATTATTATATAATTATTTTCTTTTTGAAATTTCAACTTATTTCCACTGGAATTCTTTCTCATTTTTTTATCCACAGTACAATGTATATATAAATATTAAATTACATAAAATTATTATTATTATTATTATTATGTTTAATAATTTTCATGAAGTAGATATTATCACTGAAATTATTAGAGGAAAAATCTATAATTTGCTGTAACTCTACTTAAAATTCTCATTACATGAAATATTATATTTTATCTAAGTTCATTTTTATTCGTCGCATAGATTTGAGTCCCCGGAAAAAGTTAAAATTATTTCCCTATGATATAATAATTTCCGATCTAATTTTTGCATATTAGAGATTATTTCCGTGAGTTATCGCTCAGCAATTGGATTTAACTGAGTAAATAAGTCTTCTCTGGTGTTATCTTCCATTAGTCTACTAAATCTAAATCATTGATAACATTAGCGAAATATAGCTCATTGTCAGAAATATATCTGTATATATATGTGACATGGTATGATATATAAAATATATACGTATCATTGAGATAACGTATTTATTTGTTTCTGCTATTAGAGCTTGCAACTGCAACTGCAAAAGACGTATCACCAAAAATCACGTACGAACAGATCGAATGGCAAGCAGAAATTAACCAGTATCGATCAAACATGTGCTTGAGGCTATTATTTGTGTAGAGATTCATTTGATGCTGCGACGTACTTCCATTTTCAGTAGCGCAATTTCCACCTAACATTCAGCATTTGCCAGCAAAAAACATACAAAATCAAATATTGTAGATTACAATAACAATAATCCAATAATATTTGATATTTCAGATCGTTTAGAATATTTTTTTCAAATAATTTCAAATAAAAACAGTAAAATTTAGTTTTGAACGACAAATATTGTATTTATAACATAAATACCATAAGATTTTGCTGCTTTTAACAAGAAAATTTGCCCTTTGCGTCGGATATCTCTGTCGTCCAGTTTTCAATAGGACAAATATCTATGTTTTTTCGCTCAGTGTATATATTTATAATGTTTATTGCAAATAAGAATTTAAATTGCTTTAAAATAATTATCCATGCTCCACTTTTTTGAAAAATAAAGTATTTTACGGAATATAAAAATATAAAAAGAAAGTGCATCTCGATAAGTAAAATATCCTCTATGACATTAAGTCTCATCTTAGAAATTATTTGCGTAAATGTGAATTGCATGCAAATATTCAGATGCAGCTTAAGTTTATATATTCTCTTAAAGCATTTTCAAAGCCAAAAGATTTTCCTTATTTTTAAATATAAAAAATAAATGATGTCATTTTTTGCAAAATATTGTCAATTGTTTTTAACAATATCTTCGTTTAATTTTGTAAAGTGTGTTTAGCACAATTCTTTTTTTCAATATGAATTTTTAATGTGAATTTTTGTATGTGAATATTACATCTTATATTTAATTTCAATAAAATAAATTAAAATTTAAAAAAATATCTTATTTAAACCGTCTTAAGTATAACTGTTGAAGTGAAAAATAATGAAAATATAAAAAATGTTATATTAAAAAGGTAATAAAACAATGTTTATATACCTGCAAAAAATGCATCCGTAAAATAAATTCGACATTCTAGCAAATAAATTCTTGACCTGTTTTTTTTGACATTTACTAGTATGTATGTATACAAGTTAAAAGTATAGGGTTTTAACTATTAAAAATCCATGTTTCTACTACTAAATATAATTTTTTTATTGCGAGAAAAATTAATTTGAATCACTTGTAGATGATAGTTACTATTTTCCATGTCCATGTTGGTGGTCGTGCACCTACCTACATATCGTAAAAGCCATCTAAAAGTAATTCAAATTATTTTTTTCTAATAAAAAATTACTCTTAGTACTAAATATATTAGTATTTCTATAATAGATAAAATTCTAAGCTTGTATTTTGTATACATTCTTTTAAAAACTCGTGGAAAAACGTCAATTTTTAAAGCATATCAGATTTTCCTCTTAAACTATCAATAATTTTACTTATACAATAGACTTAGAATTCTGGGAAAAGTATCAATATCTAATCAATTTAAATTGTAAGGCTCCATTCAATACAGAAATAATTGCAATTATAGAAGCTCGACTGTGAAATCATTCGAAAAATTTTCTGTATATATATGAAAAATGTCATGTAAAAGTCATACAAATGTTATCTGAAATTTAATATTTTTTTTACAAATTACAAAAAATTTCACTTATAAATATCATCAGATGCATAGCAATTTATTTTATAGGAAATGATGAATATATACATTTTGGATGGATGTCTTTTGGAATTTTTTTCTTTAGTTTATTGACATAGAAAAATTCTGTGCATATTTCAGATTTCACAATCATCCCTTGAGTATGAACAGTTAACAAACCGGAAAATAAACTTTTCCTCGGAAAATAATGAACACAACTAAAGATAATTGGTTTTCAATCTTGTAACTCTACAAATGCGGCAATAATAATTTCCATTTAGCGCGTCGAATAAAAGGAAAAGCTTTTTTGCTTATGAGTAAAGTATATATATTAAGAGTAAAGAATTATTTTCACCATTGAGTAAAATGCGTGACTATGTATGAGATATGTATGTATTTATATACATTAAAAGTTTATGTATTTTCTGGAAACAAATTCCTGTTCAAATTCTTTGTAAATTTGAATAAAATTATCCGTAAAATATGAAACTTTATTTCAAAGACAGGATATTCGGATATTGTTCTTTTCGTAATTTAAATAAACTTGATGAAAATATATATCAAATAAAATAATAATTTCAAGATAAATTACATATACTCTTTGTTTGTACTAATATTTTCATTAAAGATGCGTTAAATTGTATGGCTTCTAATATCCATATTTCAAGTTAAAACGTTATCTTAGAATGTTAATGATAGAATTAAAACTTTTTTTAAATTAGTTTTAGTTAATATAACAAATAAAAACATCTTTTTCACTCGTGAATAAATAATTCTCATGATCGCACGAAATCGAATTGAACTTTTTCTTTCGACATGTTTCAGCGATTAAATGTAATATTTACAGCATAATTAATCTTGTTCACTTCTCATGTCAGCATTTCGTATTTCTAAATATTTAGTGCAATTTACCTTAGTAACAAGTTTTCGAAGCATCTAAATAATTGTTCGCCGATTCATTTTCAAAAAATACATAAAATTAAGGCATACAAATATTTAAATAAGTATTTACATTATTATTATTTGTCTGTTTTATATTTGTTTATATATAATCATATTATCCGATTATATATATATCAAACAAAACGTATCAAAATAAATCATTTCCTTCTATTGTTATAGCTCATAGAAACATAAATTATACCATCTGAAATATCATAACTAAAGTATAATTCCGTTTTAGATGTAAAATTTCAGTTATGAAATTATCTTTATTATTATTTGCAGAACGAACAATATCTTTTAAGACCGTTTTATTTTCCTGCATAATTTAATTTTATTTTTTTGATTAATGTTTGCATATATTTTCTTGCACTGAAACTTCCAGAAAAGTGTTGAGTGATATTAACTAACGCGATTGTTACTTTTTGGGTTAAAATTTTTTCTTATAGACTCTATTTCTGAAAAATAGTCAAACTTCCTTTACAGTAAACTATTTTTTCTTTGCAATAAACGTAGTGATGGATAATATTAACTGATGTATACTATTACTTGTAACCGGTTTGACGTAGTTATCTATAAAAATAAGGAAAATTTAGGGTTATAATAACATATTGGTGTTTGTCAACTGTTTCCAGTTATGTTAACCAAATTTTCGGTTAAACTAATGAAAAGTATCGTTACTTTAAAGAATTATGATATAACAGAAAAAAATTACTTTAATATAACCATCTTAGATTTCTGTTAGTAAATACTTGAATACGATATTCAATGTATTGCCAATTCATCATTGTTTAACAATAGAAAACTGGGTTATAATATTTTACGTTCCAAACGATAACCATATTGTTTTACGCTGATATTGCAAATATTATACACTTGAAAGAAATATAACAAAGTATTATTTAGTTAAAGTAAAATTATTTTGTTTAATAAAAGTTAGTTTATTAAGTTTTATTAATTTCAATTTGTTTGAACAATGTATTCTACATAGAAAAAAATATGTATATGTCGTAGTAAATTATTAAATACATTAGATATAATGTTATATTCGTTTGCATGTTAACAATTCTCCGGAGTAATAAAAGTTGTTTCAACTAACTTTATCATTATTGCTAAATATATCATAAATCTTTCGAAAATCATCAAAATAAGTTATTTTCAATACAACTGAACTTTACTTCAAATAAAGCAAACGTAATACAAATTCAATATTAACTCTCGAACTATATTTCGATGGATAAATTATATAAAGAAAAAAAATTAATTAGTAAAGTTGGTTGATTAATTTGTATGTTTTCGTAGTAGATTGATTTTATCCATTGTAAAATATATGCAACTGATTCATATGTGTATATAATTAATTATATGTAAAATACGTATAGTGGGAATTGAATTATTGATAACAAAATGAAGAATGCATGATTTCCTGCATTAAATAGTTGATAATTGATGAAAATAAATATATTTTGATCAATATCAATAATCAAATGTTTAAATTTAACTCAAAATAAAAATAACACGGCAGTTGTGCATAAGCCAAAAGCAAATCCAGTCCAGGAACAAGTAATCGAGCCAAACCAAAGACACCGCAGTAATAATAATCAGCCAATAAGCGCGAACCGATATGAATGAATAAAGTTGATGAGGAAGTCAAACTGTAGTTTTTTCATTTTTAACAGAAATACGAGTACATATAGCTGTAATGAAACAAAGTGTTTTTCACAGTTGCATACTAGAAAGCCAATTTTTCGTCAAATAAAATCAAAAATAATTGTCAATAATTTACTTATTGACAGTTATACATATATAGAATAAATATCTATCTATGTGCTATCTTTTCGATCATATGCATTTTATCCAATTTCTATAAACTTTAGACAAATTTGTACAAGTACAAACAAAGCGATGCTTTTTATCAATAAAAATATGCACTGTATGTCTACTTAAGAGTTGACATTTTAATGTTGCAATAGACAAGTTTATCAAATATTCTAGTGCTTTTTTATTCTCTTTTAAAAACTTCAGTTTTTCGATGGTTGTTAAATTTGGAAAATATATGAACACCTGAAATAACATATGGAAATAATTAAGATTAATGAAACAAACAGAATGAAATTTAATAAATGGATTTGATTTAAAATTTTTTTCTTGAATTAACTAAAGTTTAGTTTAATTAACTTTAAATAACATTGAAGAAGAACACTGTTTCATCAAAACATATATAGTGTAGAAAATTTCCAGTCGATTTCATTTCTAAAATTGCTTTTAACTTCAAATAAACACCTCTGAAATTATTGAAACTGCTACATTTTCCAGTTTATGATTTTGTTTACAATCATTAATTTTTTTTTTTTTCATGAAGAGAGAAAATACTTTTATTGCATTTACAGACGTAAGGCTCAAAGATTTCCACATATTTAATTGAAATCTTAGAATATATAATAAATCGAAATATTGTTTATTAAACCACCCACACGATCGAAAATATATTTTCAAAATATATATAAAATATATTTGCGGCAAGAAATTATATAAATGGCATATATTTTTTATATATTTTCTAAAATATATTTGTAAAAATATACATAAAATATATAAAAAAAATATATAGAATATATATTTTTTATACGTAAAACGGCAAGAAATTATATATTTCAAATATACTTTCGTCCCTGTGGGCATTTAACAATCTAAATCTTGCAATAAATTAAAATAAATTTTAAGGATCTATGCATTCATTCTTACACTATTTGAACAACTAAAAAAATATTCTAATGTTTGTAGTAAATTTAAGTTTAGAAACTCAAAGATTTATCTCTCTACATCTTGATGTATTATTTTCTAATTCCCAATCTGGGAGCGCAATAACGTAAAAAATGGTGAAATAGTAATAGCAAATGAAATTCTATCGATCCACCCAAATCTTCATTTTGTAAGTAAAAAAATCTTCATCATTTAAAGAAATGTTACTGTCTAATTTTGTTTTCTCGATCACTGTAAACGCTATAAATACACTTTGTTTTACGCATATCTCGACATCTAATTCTCTCTTTATCTCATGTTTAACATATATCAATAACGAAATTCTTGCACCGAACACAACGTACCATTTTCACGTCGACGGTCCACGCCGTCTGTTATCCGCGTGTCTTGATGGTCGTAGACGCCGCTTCGCCGATAATCGATAGCGTCACGCGACCGTCGTGTGACTTCCGTCAAAATTCACTCACTCGAGCTTTTATTTTTGCTTTGCGAAACAAGATTTTTCTCTGCTTATTTTTTTATTATTTTCTTTCTTTCTTTATTAAGATAATATTAACACAAACGCGTAAAGCTCAGGAAATTTATAACTGAGAATCGCGACGACGTCTTCGAGGAAATACGAGCAGGCGACTGCGTGGCCGGCTTCCACTGAAACCCGACTGTGTCGCGCGTCAAAAACGCGCACGCTCTGCGATTCATCCGCCGCAGCCTCCGCCGGACCGATATTCCCGCTTCATTCAAGCTTCACACATACGTGTCGATCGATCTCAACGCAACACGTCCTAGATATAAAAACACCCTTTTTTTAGTATTCTTCATCCAATTTTCAAAAATCTTCTTTACAGAACACGAAAAACACATTGACTCTTTTAGTCATTGAAATTTGATTTGCGAAATCAAAAACGAAAACTTTAAATCTTCCAAATTTTCGGCAAAAATGTTTAAACAAAGTTTGTGAACGAATGTTTGTCGAACTAAAAGCTCTTCATCTTCGATCTTAAAGGAAAAAAATCTTATAGAAAGTCAAAGAAAATGTTGTAAGGAATCACTAGTTATTTTGGAAATTAAAGATTTGAATTATTTGAAGATGTTATGGGGGATTAATTACCAACATTTTTTATTTAATGTAAAATCACAAAGACGTCTTCCCAACATTCAAAATTTCGGATGTTGGGAATACTTTTTTCAATTTTTCTATAATTTCGACTTCATTTCATTGCCTGTAGAAAGAATTTGTTAGTTCTTTTAAGAGCTTCCGCAAGCTTTGTTCGCTTTTATGCAGAAGGCCCTGTAATGCAACGTCAATTCCTAATATTACATAAATTTTCTACTATCTTTCATTACATAAACTATCTTTCACCTTATCAGCGATCTTTCGAAACATTTTCTGCTATTATTTTATGAACACTTTTTTTCTCAGAAGTTTGAATTTTTTCGTATAAATAGCTAAGAAAAATGTTACATAAACGCCTGCAAGTGAAATGTTTATTAAATATTTCATTTTTACAGAATGGCAATATTAAAATCCTTAATAAATTTTAGAAAAGTATTAATAGAATGATTTTTATACATTTTGTAATTTAATTTTCCATATTTGTTGAATATCAAATATTTTGAACAGTGTAATATACAAATATTTAAAAAATTCAATTTTGTTATATCTACTTAGTCAAATATCTTGCATTAAATCACATTCTTTAAATAATTTGTAAAAATATTTAAACAAATTCTAATAACAGACAATAATAAACTGAAACAGAGAAGTATAATTAATATTTTAAAAGTGCATTAGTTCAACGGATCATTTATTAATGTTCGACTTCAATAAAGTTCTACGTTTTATATCTCAACTTACTTTTATCTCAAACAATAAGTCTAAAAATTAATATTAAATATTAGGGAATATGTTTGATATTGATGAAAAAAATATTACTTTCATTATAACGTCACTTTATTATTAAGTACTGCAATTCTATTAAGAATCAATAAATGTCTTTCATACTTTCATATACGAAACAAATGATTATGTAATACAAAAATGATGAACTTTGCACAATTTTCCCAAAATGTGTTGGAACTTTACAAGTTTGAACTTGTTAAACTATAACTAAATTAATACAATCAAGCAATCTCCGTAATTACCTTAATTTAATTCAATCGACTTAACATAACCATAAATTGAAGAAAATTGTTATAATTTATTTTGCGTCTAATTATAAATATTCTTGTAAGCCTAAAACTGAAAATTATCATTTTTATATAAAGCAACTTTCTAATATCTTTAGAATGCAATGTAATGTAATATTTAACTTCAGAGGATTACATTTCTGGATTACATTCAGTAATCGAGTTAATTTAATTATTCAACTATGTGAAAAGTTTGACAATAATTCTATATAGTCAATTTAACTTATAGTAACCAGAATTTCTGTCAATATCATGACTACTACTTTGATTATAATTGAAAACTGACTTATTATTGTAAATTTGCATTATTAAATAGACAATGTAACAGTTTCTGACAATTTGACATTTTCCGATTAAAGACATTGGGGCATTCCATATCAAGCACTTGAAATGAGTATCATAATTGTAACAAAAATGTTGCAATATTAAAACATTTTCAAGATCTTAGTATATATTTAAAATTGAAATTAAAAAACATATATAATTAAAAGAATGTTTTGAATTCAAAAGACGAAACAGTGCAAAGTCGATTATTTTTATGAGTTTTTCCTAAAAAATCTACAATATGAATGATACGCAAAAAAATTATATTCCTTGTTTTGTTCTATGATTGTGAATATAATCCACGAAATTTCGTTATACCATAATAACATTGGAAAACAAAATAATTTCCGCGTATTCGAGATTCACAATGAATACTTATATTCAGAACTAAATTTAGGAATGTCAAAATGAAACAATGCACTATACAAATTTTAATACAAATGTTTACATATAAGCCATTTACAAGCTTCAGTCACGACATATACTCTAAATTGTTATAAACTGTAAATTTGTCTACACATCCATATGCATCTCTCGTTTATGCATATAACAAGTGCTTCATTTCTAGTATCTACTTATATAGTTACAATTTTTGAAAATGCAGATAAAAATAAGTATTTCTGAAACTGAATCATATCCTGATTTGTTTTAATATTTAATATTCGCAAAATATCAAAATCTAGATGCAATTAGATCTCTTTATATTCAACTCTGCTTATCATAATTATCTTTTAATAAAAGTATATTTTGCAATATCATTTATAAAGACTTATTATATATTATCTAAATATATATATAAAAAACTATAATATTGATCAAATATAAGATATATTTAACTAAAAAAATATGCTTAAAATCAAAGTTGAAATAACATTCAAGTTGATCCTGTCGCAGTGCATATGTCAACTGTTTAAATCTTTTCCTTGTTTTCACCATCGCGTGATGGTATTTTGGTGACATTTCTCCGCGATTCGATTTGCTCTCATTGCTTATCCACGCGCAATTTGGAGACAGTCCAAAAATGCGCTTGTCGTTGGCCGGAACTTATTGGTGAGAGAGCAACGCGGAGAAGCTTCGGATGCGCCTGCGCATTCTGCACCATCGTGCGGTCCATTTCGCCGGGGCTACGGACGAGATTGTTACAGGGAGGGTCGAGTTCGGATTTTGACGCAAGTTCGCGTGCCGTTCCTATGACCGAGGGAGTCGAAAAGGGCGCGAGGAGAATTGGAAATAGAAGGAAGGGATGCTGGATAAGGCTGCTTTCCAGAGAGCTTGTTTATGTTATCGTCGCTCGAGG
Source organism: Gryon sp. ZL-2020 (assembly GCA_022817425.1). Taxonomy (NCBI): domain Eukaryota; kingdom Metazoa; phylum Arthropoda; class Insecta; order Hymenoptera; family Scelionidae; genus Gryon; species Gryon sp. ZL-2020. The sequence goes on along the minus strand of JABFPJ010003095.1, from coordinate 1,690 downwards.
GGAATATTTGTTACAGAAAAGGTCCTGGGGTTGATGAAACATACGAATTTATTTCAGGTGAAGAATTCTTCTTTTGTTTTTTTATCTTTTTTGTTCTATCTTTTTCTAAGTCTTTTCTCAATTTTCTTCTATTTTTTCCTTTTTTTAACGAAGGAGTTTCTTAATTGAATTGAAACATAATGAAATAAAATGACAAAAAAATGAGATAATCTGAAATATTGTTGTGCAAAATCTTTTTTAATGAAATTTATTTAAGTTATAATAAAGAAAAATTTCAACATCTTGAAATTTGTATAATGAAAGAAGTCTTATTAAAAGTTGCAGACAAGTGAAGGTAATTAAAGTAAACAATTTCTTGTCGTATGTGAAAAATCAATATACTTAAACTCAATGAAAACCAATAATAATAATCACAGAACATACGTATAAAAATAATGCGCTGATAATGATAATAATATACAGTATAGCTAAATAATAATTCATTGATCTACTAAGGGTGTTAATTTACAGCCAAAATAAAGCGGTTCCATCATTCATTTTCATCTTTTATTGTTAATGCGCTATAATTATATAAAGTTCACGAAAAGCATAATTATTTCATTTTCATCACCCCAAATATAAAAATAAACTAAAGAAAAAAGGACAGATCAAGCAAATTTTATATCAAATCTTATAATTTCATTAGGTTTTTTCATGTACTTAGTATTATCATCAACATTCTCTTAAGAGCACTAATTTTAGCGAGACATAAAGATATTAGGAAGACTATTAAAATTATGCAGAGAAGCAAAAATGGTACATTGGTGATGCAACGTGCTTTGAATCCAAGCAATACTTTACTGAGTTTAATTAATTCAATTCATAATACATCTAAATGTCTCAAAAATAAAGCACTTTCGAACAAATAAAAAATAAATTCATTTACCCTCGTATTTTTATCTTATTCTAAAAAAGTGTTTTTTAGAATGAATTAAATTAAAATTTATTTCTGTTTTTATGCTGAAGAAACTTAGTAAATAAAAGGATATTATTGTGGATATTAATGAAATATATTATATGAAATATAATTTCAGCTTTTATGGAATTTGGCTTTCACACTTATTTACGTACATTCAATAGCTAATCGACCGAACAAAGTGCAGTCGTTGAAATAAGAGGTTTCTTCAAGTTTGGTGACTTGACAGATCTAATTATAATATTAAAAGCAAACTTAGCAGCTGATTAATGATCTTTGTGTATATTAATTCCATTGTATTATTTTATGGAACAATACAATTTGGAATATTTGGATAAACAAATTGATTGATAATGTTAAACATAATTATATCATTTGATGTGTTTTAAAAATATATATTACAGTAAACATTGATCAAAACTATAAATAAAAGAAATTTCATGAAATAATTTATGTTTTAGGATTCAATCGACACTTAACTTCGCGATATACTATGCAAAAGTGAGAAAGTTTTACTGCGGACAAAATAAACATTGATTTTTGCACTGCGAATTATAAAAGAGTCGTCGTTTTAACTTGATCTATTTTGTATTTTTCGTTTTACTACGATCCCTAGTAAAAATTGCAATTGGGTTTTGATGTGGCCATGATCAGGAAACCACAGTACCTAATCTGGCCATAATTAGATTTTTTAATTAGGATATTATATGTGTGTAACGCTAGGAATTGATATGG
>JABFPJ010003094.1:0-17156 GCA_022817425.1 Gryon sp. ZL-2020 | reverse complement strand
TTGTTGGGTAGTTGTACTATAATAGATTTTCAGTCTATTGAAGTAATATCAATGAACGATAGATTTTGAAATTTTTATTTTAAAAACGAATTACTATTAGACAAAATACGATGGATATTAATTCAACAACAAGTCGTTCTATAATAGCGTATGATATTGAAGCATTCTTGTAGTAATAAATTTAAATTATGTATGAATAATGAGGTTAACAAAATTGACAACATATCAAATTAATTTGTTTAGAAATAAAGATACATAATATATTTATTACACTTACTTCAATTATTGCATATTTACTTACATATTCTATATAAATTTAAACACAGCAGACACATAGAACAGGGTAAGTATCTAATACATCGTTGAATTTATGTAAATACAAGACCAAAACATTGACGCGAATATACGAGTATATCTCTAATCGGGCGCGCTATCGCGGCCCTTGATAATAATACAATGTTTTGTGTTTTCTCCAATACGAGATATCAAGTTTCATTATTAATTAAAATTGTTTGTCCATATACCGCCAAATGCTTCCAATCATGTCAAACTGATGGTAATTGAGAGTTGTATCTTTTATTACCATTAGTTGTTAACGTAATAATACGTGCCGTTAATTTGAAAGAAGTGGATATTGTTTCAATTACACAACTGCTACATTCGAATTGTTATTCGTGCAAGAGTCTAAGTATATTATATTAAAATTTCGATGCTTATTACGAATGCAGTTTTAAAATATTATTACACTACATTCATATAACTGCATTAAATGTAAAAGTAATACCTAAATATATTGTTTTAACAGAATGTAGTCTACAGGATTTTCTTGATTTAATGTCGATTTTGCTCCCCGTGTGTGTTTGGAGTTATAGAAGGTCAATGTTAATGTAGTTAACGCAAGTGTCCAGAATAAATGTAAAAGTGCAAGTTGGAAAAGAAACATAAAAAAAGTTAAAAGGTTTTTATTCATCCAAATGGTTTTTTACAAGAAAATATTTGTCTATTTTTATACACTGTTATATACAAATATAGTCTCTATTGTTATCTTCCATCGTATTTTGAGGAGTCAATGTTCACGTCTGCGGTTTTATATATGAACTGAAAAGAGGGAAGGAGAATGATTCTTCAACTATTCTCAAATTGTACATGACGTGTTAAAATGAAATTTCTCTTATTTATGTAGTACATTGTGAAATTCACAATATTTATATATATATATATATATATATAGTAAAATAACAACCTAGTAAATTTATATATAGGAAAGTTATACAAATTTCAATTTCACAATGTGAATTTGCAATTATACTTTGTATTAATGTAGGCTTTAACAAATAATAATTAATTACTGTATTATTATAAGATTTTAAAGACATTGCACATTTGAACGAAATCTTTTGAAACAGAAACAAAGTGATATATTATGTTGCCAAGTTAAAGAAACTTTTAAATTAATGTTTTTTAAAGGATAATTGAATTTTATTACATGACAAATCCCCGCTCACATCCTATTTCGAGTAATTCATCATAACTTGTCCAAATAATCTTATCGTTGTATTCAAAGTTTTTGAACGTATTTAGCATTTAAATCGACCCGCATTAGTTTGATTAGCAACATTGATTTTAACCATAGCAGTAGAACTTGGTATTTAACACTACATGCTTATTATTTAGATCTGATGATTATCTCTTCCGGTTACGATTACATGTAATGATACGGGTACGAAATAATAAATTTTATATTCGTCAAAGTCAACATATATTTAATTCTCTATTCTGTTATATACGTAGATTAGAGATTCCTTTAATCTGGATTGGTGCAATCCAAATTTGCCCATATCTGATTAGAGTGTTTCTTAATCCTTGTGAGAAATATTATATGTTGTTTAATTATGATTTACTGTATTTCAGCGTGAAATGAAGATGTTAAAAATACATTATTAAAATTATTTAAATGAAATATATATATGTATATATATATACATTAAAAAGAAACAAAATGTATAACGTGAAATAACGTTTAATCAGTTTACTAATTGAAACATTATCTATCAGATTTTGTATTTATAGCTATACAAAATAATTTGCAACAGCAACAATTCATTATTAATCTTTTCCATGAAAACAAAATCTCAGTGTACCATATGGTACACTGAATTTTTACTACAAGTAATATCAGTCTTGGGACGTTAAAGAAAAAGAACAAATTTTCCTGTGAAACATAATAAAATTACAATCTTAAAAATGATTGTCGTGAACCAAGAAATCCTTTTTTTTTTGTCTAAGATGTTTTTTTATGTCAAAACAAAATCAGTCTTATTATTTACCCAAAATTAAAAAGCGCTTTTGCCTAAGAGTTTTTCTTCCCAGCCAAATAAAGTGTTTTAAGAGTGTAGATATAGAAGTTAATATTTTTTAAGCATGATTCTAGTAAATATTGCTACTTTCATATATAATTTTACTATATTTTATGATAAAATTCGTATTGTTTCTTTTGACATCCAAAGAATGGCATGACACATAATAAAAGCTTATATTACATATACTAAAAATCCATATCATATGACTCTGAGTGTACAAAACAAACAATTCATCTTGCAAGCATAGTTGCATTGAAAATCTGACAGCCAGTGTGACGTTAAACCTGGTTTTGCGGGCAAAATTAAACATCATTCATACAAGCCATGGCATAAAATCAGTTCGTTAATCTGTGAATGTATTTTCGGTGAAACGTCTTGCTTGAATTTTGTCTGAACAGAAATTGAGAAATTTTATATTATATTGAGATAATATAAAATTTAATAAAATACTATTATTAAGGTCACCTGAATTCTAATTGGATTTATCCAATACCTGTTAGTTTTCCCTACTAAAACTCAATCAAGACAATAATATATCGATTATCTCAAAACGTGGACGAGCAAAATGCATCGATTGCTAAATTGTTCGGCGTTACATGTATGATGCATTTGAATAAGCGGTTTGATTTGAACGGAACACATATCGGACAGTACACATTGCGCCATAAAATGGACTTTCCGGGTTACTTGAGCGATCGTATTCATTATCACAATTACAATTTTTATGATACAGTTCCTTTCTTTCCTCTCGATCGTTAGCTTATCATTAAAAACACTTCTCACGACTATCGTGAACAAATTATATATAAATATACGAGCCGCGTTTGTGGCAAATTATAGTCCAGGGCGAAGCAGAACGATCGGCGGTTTCTTTTCTTACGCGTATGTTCAGTTTTGCGGCTAATTGCAAGATGGTTTGCGCGCCCAAGATGGGTACGAACACCAGCCGCAAAAACTTGTCTGCAATAGTTTCGACGCGCCGAGTAGTTTGAATCAGCTGTAGTGCCAGCTTCTTGTACAAATTATATGAATTGCATAACAAGGTATCTTTAAAAAATTAGTTGCCACTAATGAAAAATCTTTCGAAACTGTTTTATGATAAAAAAAATACGCAAGTTGTAAAAATTACTTTTTACGTGCAGAATTGTTCCTACGTGTTTATAATATTCTTCCTTTATAACATCAATTATATTTATGTTGCATTTGTGAAAAAGTAGATGTATAATACCCTTTGCAATTCGAAGTTCGACTTTAAATATGTCTAATTTATTCATATCAATTAAATTTATCGATTTTCTGTCTGTAGTAGTATTTATTTATTATAAAAATTAACACACAATGCATCATTACATATCGCAATATACTATAAACATGCTAAATATACTTAGTAAATTCTCGCTATCTAAATAAAAAACATAATAGTAGAGCAATTAAATATGATAAAGTTTATAACTGAAGATAGTATTAATATATGACGAGATTGTCTGTCTCCTTAGATAAAGGTACCCATAAAGATTAGTATCCAATTTCTTAGTAGCGTTGAGTAGCGCCGGATTTGCCGGCGTTAGTCGCTGATCGATTCAATCATTGACACAGTTACCTTCCACCTGGCTCTGGAGTTAAGTACATTAGGAGATCTAGTATTTCGAGGGATTAGCACAGACGAAGGCTTCGATAATGTATCACTATCCGCTTAATTGCCAATATTGCTTGATTACTAATCGTTAGTTTATTCATTGCACTGCCGCGCGTTACCATGCTTAGTTTATATGTGGTATTGTGATTGGGTGTTGCCGCGTGGATGCTCGAAGTGTGCTAGATTTGATTATTGAGTGTCAAATGTCAAATTAAATGAAAATAACTTCGTGTTGCAGAATCATAAATCAAATTGGAATTAACCTCTCATAAATCGAAAATTCTTAGTTTCACACGAAGGTGTCAGAGCAATGAATATGTTCGCAATATTTTTCTTTTTTGTATATGATTATAGTGAAACATGTCGAGCAATTTGAAAGTTCACGCTATTTACAATCTTAGACCGTTTAACGATTTTTCAACACTTTTTTAAATCGAATATAGCGGAAGTATTAATGCATGATTTATATTATTGATGTATATCTATTTATTTACATTTGCATAATGATTCACATATTTTCGAATTAATTTTGCATATGATAATGTGCAAAATTATACATTTAATGATTGTTGAAGTTCATTTTTTTATATTGCATTTCTGAGTTTGATTTTGTTATTACGCTTGTGCATTGTAACATTAATCGTTGCTTTATATTAACAATTGTGAATATTACAAAAAAAAATAATGTATTTAATCGAATAATGATAAATTTTACAGATAATTAATGATATATTAATAACAGGAAATTAATTATTTTACTTTGTTACAAATTGCATGTCAAGTTTAAACGTATAAAATTAACTTCGTTTTCCAAATTTATCAAAGCCGTAGCGATAGTATTGACGTTGATTAACTAATTATATTTCATATTTAAATGTATTATTCTCTCTAATTGCAAAGTAAACATAATTTGTTATTTAATATTTATTTTAGAATTTTCTGTACATTTTCTTTCATTTTCAAAATGAAAAATAATTTGATAACTAATAATGTGATTGAAAAATAAAACGTTTTATATTGTAAAACGTTTTGCTAAAGATATATTGGACATCTGCGATCATGTGTTTCACATTAGTCAATAGCGAAATAAATGTATGCCAATTTTAAGTTATTCTCCCATATAAATTTTTTATAGCTTTGAGTCATGTTTGATTTTATAACTTGACACAAAACTATTATTACAAACAATCAACATACAATCTCTTGAAAGTCAAGGTATAATACCATGAGACTTAAAACACAAACATGTTTTGTTTGAACAAGAAAATGGGAATAGCGCTGTGAACGTCGAGAAATTAAAGGTTGACCAGTGCTAAAGAACTAATACCTTATAATTGAAGGTATTACTTCATTCTTTACTTTTATTTCATGTTTTAAGCTCAAAGAATAAAATGTCAACTTTTAAATTAAAGAAAAGAAAATTTGCCGTTAAACATTCTTTATTAAAAGCAAATATTTTCCGCGCAGAAAAAAGATATATCAAAATGTGTGTCAAAATATATAAATGCTAAAATATATTTGAAAATTTATTTCAAATATATTTTTTATATGAAAATATATATTAGATATATATAACTTTTTGCCGAAAATATATGAGCACATATTAACATGTATTTTTACATATATTTTCTTCCGTTCTTTTATAGCAGAAATATTTATTATAGAAGGAAAGTTCTGCTCAAAGTTTCATTAACTAACATCAATTAACATACACATAAACACCATAAAATCTGTTTATTCCAGCTGTTTAAATAGTATATAATTAATTACTATCTTTACATACGAATATTCAAATTCTCGTGCAAAATTCATTTGCTTTGTAACGGATTAGCAATAACAAACAAATATTCACTCTATAATAGATGCAAATTTAATTTGAAATAGTTCAAGTTCAATATTTTTTTACTCAAAATAACATTTACTAGAACAAACAAATTTGTTTTTCTTGTGCTCATAAAATAAATGTATTCATTGAATACAAATAATCATTATTATTATTATGAGAAGATAATGCAAATAAGTTTGAAAGTATGCTCCTTTAATAATAGCAAAATTTACGACACAACATTTATGGTAAAGTTTGTTTTAACGAAGTACTATCAAATATTATTTTTGCTTAATGAATAGTAAACCACTCGATATTCGAATAATTTGTAACACAAAAAATATCAAACTGTTGATTCAGTTCTATCTTGTTAATTGACATTATTGTGTCAATTATCGACTAAACAAATCTTTGTCAAACACAACAAATATTTGCATATTCATTGTATCAATCTGCAATAAGATTACAAATAATTACAGGAGATATGTCTATTGTGGCGACAATCGATGTCAAGCTCTTGACAAAAGCGTGTTACTGAAGTTTAATGAAAGGCACTATGACAAATAACTCTGGCGTCATAGGTTTGTGCATAAGATATATTCAACGCTCGGAGTGAACGTTGGCAAATTTCTGGTTCATTAAATGCAAAAAACGTGAGTCACTTAAACGTACTCTAACCAAGGAAGCCAATTTTTCATTGCGACTTTCACGCGTAAGTATATGTGAGAATAAATACAATTATACGTCGCGAGTTTCGCACTAGCGACAAAAAACAACCCATTCAAGAGGTTTTCAAAATTCATAATTCTATTCACTAAAAAAATTTAAATAAAAACTGAGGTTGTCTGTGTCGGAAGGACGATAACAAATACTGCATGCTATAGTTTTCACTGAATTAATTATACATTAAACTTTATTCGAATTCTAAAATCCTTTTTCAAAATGCATTTTATATGATTTATACATATCAAATTGAAATGACAACATGCAAAATTCATGAAAGACCTAACGAGTGAACTTAATATGTTCAATAATTATTTTGTTAAAGTAGTTACAGTTGTATTTGATTTCACCAAACCTCTCTTCAAGTGTAATAATTCAGTCATACGTAAAAAAGGAACTATTAAAATACATTGAAATATGTACAAGAATAAATTCAGCATGCGAAAAAAAGTGAAGCAACTGTAAGTTATCTTGATAAATCAATTTGCGGATAAAAATGAGCGGCACCAAGTTTCGAACATTCGAAATGCATTCGTGTGCATGTAAAATGCAACTGAATATATGTAAGACTATTTTTTTGCGAATACATTGGTCGGATTGACACGAAGTGCAACACGTATATTTATGTAAGCGTGTATTTGTGTTTTAATGGAAGTGAGACGACACGACATGACTCTGGGGCAACCTCGTTCAGCAACCGAGAATATACGACCTCGACCTTTTCTTCCAGAAATAAAATAAACCTCGGGCATAAATTCCATTTGCGCGTCCACTGGAGCGACTTTCTATGGGTGCGCATCACACCAGCGTTACACTCGCCTCTCAATAGGCGTGCGCTCGTTTGCATCATTGTTTCTTCTTCGTCGTCTCTTTGGGCTTCCTTTCAGCTACTCGGGAACAATGACAGCGCCATCGGAAGTAAACAAGATAAGCACTTGAGTTAATGAACGAGCATGATCATTGTTCGACTAATATTATTACGATTCATTCAAAAATTTATAGAAAATAATAGTTGAGGATTTCGCGTATTTCTGTGCGAGACACCATTGTTTGATGCTCTCTTTTACAGTCCACGAATCTCATTTACAACAACCGAACCCCTGCTAATTAAATGGGTATTGTTTTAAGACTGCTTGAATTTTTTTTTAATCTTAAGACAATCATTATGTAGTATTATTAATATCAAAATGTCATTTATAATTATTTTTATTTGCAAAACAAACTATTGTAGTTTTAGCTGTCGTATATTGTATTATCTATTATTTACTTATAATTCTATTATAATTAATTGGGTGCATAAATAAAGTTCATTTTAAAGTAAATTTAGTTCGGTAATCATTTATTATTGTATTATTAATCAAATAACAGTAAGAAGTTCGAATGTGTTTTGATTTATTTATAAAATTAAAATTATGTAATTATTAATGGTACAAGTGAGATTACTTTTGTATGAAAATATGTAGTTACAAAGTTCTAGTACATTTATTAATGCAAACGCGATAAACAAAACAAAGCTTTGCAAAAAACAAGGTTGTGTAAAGTGATTTTATAAATGAAAAGTACGAAAATGCAAAAACTGAAAAAAAAAATAGTTTTAAAAATTCAATAAACATATATATCAAGTAAAATACTAATAAAGTTGCATTATGTTTCATCATGAATAAATCTCAACAATAATTTGAACGTTCATTTACTTTTGACTCAACATTTGCACCGTTCAGACAACTAATTAAAAACGTTAATAAACAGCGAGTGTATTTTCATTTCCTAAAAACGGCATGACTCTTACAAATGAAAACCTGCAAGAGAATAAAAAACAAACGGCAAAGGCAAAAAAAAGCTCAACCGAATTGCGAGGACACGTTTCGTTGATTTGCCAGATTGTCTTTGCTCATTGCATGAATAATTTAACGTCGGCATATAAGCGCGCCGTAAACGAATACACGCATGTATTACTTTACATATAAAGTTTAAGAGCGTTACCGCCGTAGTAACTACGTATATGAATAATCTATCGTAAATTAAGAGAGTTCCGGAAGTTTTTGATGACTTTCCTCTTCACACGGAATACATTATAAGTGTGGCTCAGTCGAAGTTTTGAATGCACAGTACCAAGCACGAGCGTGTCTACTGTGCGAAAGCCGGAAGTAACCCGCGTGCCAATCGTACGCGACGATGGACATTCCCATTTGCGTTATGTTTCTCCTGTATTTCGCATCAACTTTTTGTCAACGCAAAAATAACGAGGAAACGTAACGCGCGTTAAATTAAATTCTCTCGAACGCCATTACATCATAGTTAAATAAACAGCATTGGAATGTATTTTTGTAGCTTATTGTAATTATGCCCCGGTATATAATAATTTCCGCCTTTTTTCTCAAATGATTATTGCAAGCTAAAGATAACTCTGCTGGAACCAAAAAAACAGAAAAATATTACGTTGCACAATCGAATACGTATACTATTCACCAAGTCGATATAAGCTTTTATGAGTGTAATGTGTGACGATAATGGGCTATTAAAAATATTAATAATGTCATTAAATTAAATATTGCCATTATTGTTAAAACTATGATATAATATGAAAAATTTTTAACAACTAATAAATATATTGATAACAAATCAAAAAACCTGATAAAATGAACGTAAAATGTTTTTTTTAATTGTGAATGATTAGAGTTTTTGTTAAAATGCTTTTAACTGATTGTGATTTGTAAATGCATTTTGTACATACAATGGAATATACGAACCTTTTCGAATATGTATAAGTTATTAACAGAGCACTAAGTACAATTTTGTAAATATAGCTAATTACCCGTACGGAAAAAATATACATCAAAATGTATGTCAAAACATATAAATTTTTGGGGAAAATATATGTACACATATTCAGATATATATTTATACATATTTCGAAGTATATTTTCTTCTGTTAAGATAAATTTCTTAATAATGAAATGTATTTTAAAATCGTAGGTAATCAATTTAAGAATTTATCATAAAGTCACGGAAAATAATGTTTGTTCTCAATTTACCATTTTATTCTATTTAGGCTATTGTCTTTATTATTTACATATGTTATGTTACAATTAATTATATATATCTTGCACTTTTGCTTGTAATATTAATTATTTTCCGTTTTAGTATAATATATTTCAGTAAAATTTAATTGCAATGTAATACTACATTTTAATTATTTATTTTTTGTTCAGTAATGGGCTTTGATATTTTACAGCAATTTTTTCATTTCACATAGATATTTATGATCAATTATAAAATTATAAAGATAGTGCAATAATAAAATTTAACGAAAAATAAATATTTTACGTTTATTAAATTATAATCAAATATTCAAAAATGCGATAAAAAAACGTATAATATTGTTTTTAGTCGCTTTCCATTGTTTCATGAAAGTTTAATTTGCATCAAAACATTATTTGCAGTTAAAATAAAATTAATTTCTTCGACATATATAGCTGGTTTCATAATCGTCAGATCAACAAGTATATGGTGAAAATCACCTGAAATAACGTAAGATCGAACAAAAAGTAAACCAACGAGCCGCATTCTTCGTTAATAATGTTACGTAAGCTATAATTCGATCGTTATATTTACCTAGAATCAAGTCACTTACAAGATTTTCTCAGCCCTTGTGAATTTTCTGCCCGTCTATATTTACGCAATATTTCATTCTAAAACGATTATTAGAGTTAACTTGGTGAATCTTATAATTTGATTATAATTATGACACTATACAAAGTAATTTGGCCATTATTATCGTCAAATAATTACATTCAATGCAAATGATCTCATCGCCATGCAAGCTTTAATGCAAATTTTGTTCTTTACGAATCAATCCTTTATTTTGCAGTTAATTAACACAATTACCTTTAATTGGATTAACTCATTTTCTAGTTTTTTGTTGTTATGAGACGAGTAGTTACCTTCGAACAATTTTTAAGTTAATAATACGAATATCTCAATAAGCAGATGTAACATTTTTATATAAAATATTGGAAAATATACATTGCCCAGGATACAAATTACACGTAAAAATCAGATAGCAAGTTCGAGTTATATCAAATTTCAAAATCTTCTACGATGTTTGGCCATAAATTTTTCGAGGCGTCTCTCTTACTTATGATTTCCATGCGGGAAACCACATCTTCTCGTATTTTACTCTCTGAAATATTTGACCAATATGATAATACTTTTTCAAATGGCTACACAAATAATTGTTTATAATAAAATAAATAACCTATTTTTTTAGAACAAAATGGAATCAACAATAATTAATGTGAAATTGAAATTATATAAAAAAATTTTACTTGTTTCTGATATAAAAACATATTGCAAAAAATATTTTTTATATAGTATATTTTAGATCCGTGTATATCCTGATCATTTAAAATTATTTAATGTTGTTGTAACATCACAAGACTAACATCGCTTTTATACTTTATACGTTTCATTAATTAGTGGCTGAAACTATATAGTGTCATATTTATACTATACTTCAACAGTTTGAATACAACAATTTAGTAGAAATATATGTCAGATAACAATTTTTATTGTATAAAGTTAATGATTTTCCTTGTTCAGTAGAAAAAAGTTCGTTAAGAATCAATGAGATGTCCAGGTTAAGATTGTCCATTTCTTTGACGTAAATTGATGCCGATCTTCAAATGTAATTCAATTACATTTTAAGATTCTGCAAACTTCCTCTGTCGTATACATATAAGTCTCTTGGAAGATACAATTTGAAATATTTTTCACAAATCACTTATGTAAAATCTAATTTATACTGTAATAGTTATAAAATGTCAATTATATCAAGCTTTTTTCCTCCTAATTATATTTCATTTAATAATGTAAAGATTGAGAAAAAATCATTAAAAGATAAATGAATTGTGATATGTTAACATTTTTAATAGCACATAAAATTTAATGACATAAATTGATCACGATCAAGTGTTCTTCAACAGCCTGTTGTAAATGTGAAGATAACCGCACATATAAATATGTGGTTTCTCGGTCTATTTTATTTAATTAATGACTTTTCAATGATTTTGATTTCTCGAAAGAAAATGCGTATTGATAAAAAAGAATGTAAAAAGAAAAATTGCAAGCAAAAAGTTGTAGGAAGTCGTCCATTGACGATAGTCCTTACACGCGGTCATTTTTTGTTCATTTTTGCCCCATAAAAGTAAAGAATCCCTCGTGCATCGTTAGCCGATAGCGTGTCAGTCAATAACGCGAGTATAACGATAGAACGATCGTTCGAGTGGCTCTTATACAATTACTGTTTCCGTCGTTAGTAAAGAAAAACGACGATCCCACCTTGGCACTCGGTTTGTGCGAATCGTTGGGCGATCGTTTGTCTGGAAATCGGATGTGCAACATTTCAAGGTCGCGCGAGCTAAAGTTGGCTTATCTCTTTCTTTGACTATAAACAGTGCGATCACTAAAATATACATACAATAAAATTTGCAATTAAAATACTTACAAACAACATTGCTATAATTGCACATTTGACATTCGCGTTATTTATTTGATTGCATAAAGATAATACTTTTTTATCAATCGTTATTGGTTTAAATTAAGATTATTTAAATCACTTTATTAATCGATTAATAAATTAAGTACTATGTATGGTAATACTATAAGATTGCTCATCTTCAGCTCAATTGTCGCACATAAGATAATGATTTATGTATAACTATATACCTATTTATAATTGCTCTACAATGTACTCAATATTTCCTTACATATTATGAAAACGATTTAATTCGTAGAACTAAATTCTAGTTCAATTAACTAAATGCAAATTCTAAATTGTTCGTATATGGAGTATATTGTTTAAAATAACTAAGTTAATTAACTTAAAGAACTTAACAATTTATCTAAGAAAGATTTAATTGGTTAGTTAAACTAATTAATACTAACATTAGTTCGAATTTTTAGCTCGAACATTTATATAAACAAGTTGAATTAATTGACTAATTTAAAAAAAACTCATATAAATAACCTCAATAAAAAACACCATTAACTGAGGAATACAGTATCTTTTATATTTCAAGTATATAAAAAGACCATATTCAGAAGCAAGTTGATATTTTTAGTATACCGTTATAAATAAGAAACGAAAATCTCGCTCCACATGAATTTTGTTCCGACCCTGGACAATATTCAGAAACCAAAGTAAACTGAAAAGTCTAAGCAAACTCCCCTTGAACATTCAATTATCAAAATTAAAAGAACCCTCTTTCTTATAACAACTTATACCCTCCATCTATTGCGCTCGTAAACCCATTTTCCATTAATCGTCAAACTTTCCAGCCAACATGACTCGTATCACTGAAGAAAAGAAAAACAAACCTGAAGTTTCCTGCAATAAAAATAAACCCCCAAGGTCAAGCGTGACTCCACTTCAATTCCCCAAAATATTTAACTCAAGTTTGCAACCCTCGTAACCACGGATCTTTCTCCTCTTCATAGCACAATTATCTAAATTAAACCCACTATCTTGACCTCGAAGCATTTTATTCACGTTAATAAAACAGAACCATTTTAATACTCAATCTAGGGCCAACATTACCCTTTTATCATTTTCTTTTCCTTTCAAGGTCGGTTTACCAACAGTCTTATCTTATTTCCTTGTGTTTTTCAGAACTATCGACAACGATGTCCGTAGACACGCAATCCGTAGCAGAATGGCCGCAAGCTGATGGTGTTGGAAGCTGCAATGGGTACATACAAAAGCAACGACAGCGGCAGCCTCTACAGAACTGCGATGGATCTCCTTATGTTGGTCTCTTTCTTTCTTCCCTTTCGTTGCTATCTTTTATCTTTCTCATTGAAGAGTCAAACAGCACGGTTGCCTTCTCGGAATAGTCATCTCTATATGCGCGCGAGTTTACGACCGGTCCGTATTTCCCAGTAGGATTGACCACTGTAACGCGGATAGAAAGAACGAGGCAAAAGAAGACCGGTAGAAGTGGATAACAAGGATAGCTGCTGAGTCGATGCGCACGTTAAACAAGGACAATGATCGCCAAGCTGGGAGTCTCGTTCTTGGGCGCGTCACCGGGCGCATTGAACTTGAGCAGACTTATGATCTCGACATTCGCCGTTTACCGCTCGCTCGAGGCTCATGCCAGCTCCAGGCATGCTCCCAACTCAACTGCTAACGCTCTCTCTCTCTTTTCACGGCCTGCATACGAGGCACGCAAACTTCGTGCGTTCTTATAGTGATATATATTTAAAGCCGAGAAGAGTCGTTATTAGAAATGAATGATGCACGTCGCGGCCTTGTCTCGAGAACATTTTGTCGTTATCTTCAGCGCAACAAATTTGATTGTCTAAAGTTCGTTGTTTCGACTGCGGATGACAGAAATTATTACGTAATAGCTGGGTGACCGCACAACTGAAGCCTGATGTTTATTGATAATAGTGCCCGTTGCCACAAAACAAATTTTCGAGCACTTCGATAAATGGAACTGAATAGAGATCATATTACGCTCACTCTTCCAATGTATATGTCGAAATCATTTTGCTGACTTTGAAGGATACTCATTAAAAAAAAATTTTTTTTTTTTTGGTTAGTTGAAGATATATACTTTCGGTTTTATTAGAAATATACTGATGGTATGAATTTATATTTATTTAAATAATTTTAGTTGTATGTCATTCTTTGTAAATATTATAAACATTACACGTTAGGCAGTATCTTAATGAAAGTTATTATTTATATGTAATTAATTGCAAGAAACAATTAATTACATGCCCCGGAAAACCAATTTTAATGGTTATTTTATTATGCAAGCAGAAATTAATTAATAATTACATATTACTATAAATGTTTCAAAAATATTTGATAAATTATGTATGAAATATCAAATGTTATCTACGCCCTACGAATTTAAATGAATTAATAAGTGTTTGAAAAATAAGTTTCATAAAAATACACCATCTAATTTTTTATATAAAATTTTGCATAAGGAAATCTGAGATACATTTTCTTTCGTTTAATCTATCGATTTAATTTTAGCGTTTTGTTATTATTTTGATAAAAACTGTTATTTGCATTTTCAAAAGTGAGCTACTTAAGGGGATTTTACAGCTATATAAGAGCAAAAAAAATAAAGTTACTAGGGAATTGATTATTTAGTGGGAAAGAGAAACAGCGATTTCGACTAAAGAATCACCTTAATAATTTATACAATTAGTGTATAAGCTCAAAAGTAGCTTAGTATTATTCACATAAAGCATGTTTTATAAATTTCATGCTCTCTGGAAAATCGTAATAGAGTTGAGTATGTGAAGCATTAATCAAAAATATTGAAAGAGAAAAAAATACGAGGTATTAGTTTTCAATACAATAGAACATTCTATTGGAATATAGAATATTGAACATCAATACACTGGTTACTGAAGACAAAAATTTGGATGATCATTGTTCCATTCAGTTGTTGACAAAGTAGTAATAATATAATATTAATTTTTCATTATTGAAGCAGAAACTTAACTAATAATAAATAAATTGAAACTGATTGACTCCTTAAAGTTATATTTCAAATAATGAAAAATCATTATCAGTAAAATCGTATTTAAATATAAATTTTTCTGACGAATTAGAAATTATGTATTATGTAATCTTTTTTAAATAAAAGTGAACAGAGCTAATGAAATTGCTCCATTTTATCTTTAAATAATACTTCCTTAGTGACATATTATTAATGATTGATGTTCAAACAGGTTAGCATATCAACCTGTTTCAAAAAATCGTTCAAAATAATTAGATAATACTAACAAAACGAAAAGTTCTTAGACTTAAGGTGCAACATTAAATTATCCATCAATCAAGTTCTCCACTGAAATCAATGTTTCTAACTTATCGTTTCTGATAATTAAACTACTACTGTAAAAAATTATATGTTAATTTCCCAAAATTAATTAAGTCGGTTCATCTTGTCTTTCGAAAGGAAGAATACAAAATAATTAACCTTCTTCTTCCATGTAAATAATCTCTTTCTTAGAAGACCCTGCTCTTTTAAACTCCGCACTGAACCGACCAAATAAATCACTGCTTCTAACGTTACAACTACTTGTGGACTGATTAATCATTAGAAATCCGGACCGAAATTATTCACACTTAATGATACAAATTACTCTTACATATGTTCTCATCAGCAACCGTATGCTGGTCTATAAAAATTACAAAAAACAACAACAAGAGCAAATTACTGAAAATATGTAAAAAAAATTAATCAATGATGAAAAATGCATGTTTATTAATTTAATTAATTAAAAAACTTAATGGTAAAAATCAGTTCAATTTCAATATTTTTGTTACTTATAAATAATGCTATTAGTATTAATTCAATTGATTTGTTTACTGCATCAATATTAGTTTCTTTTTAAAAGACTGACTATCCTCTTTTCTGGATTATTGCAGATTCACTTTTGCTTATATTAATAACGTTAGCTCGTTTTTACTTGACCGACGAGACTTTGCTTCTGCTGTTATGCGTTTGCTCCTCTGCTCTTTTGTATAAGCCTCTTTCGCTTCTTCTCATACTTCTAACGCGCAACAGCTGTGCATTATAAAATACGCGCGTGCATGAGAGGATATTGGAAGTTGATGGCACTGACGTTTTATACTGGTCAAACGTTATCCCTGAGATCGAGAACTTCGTCTATAAATCACAATATGTTGTAACTTGGAAGTCAATTACTTGGATAAAATTACATTTTAAATGCATGACATTATTGTCAAGTAGTAATTTGCGATTGAAAAAAATGCACATTTTACTTCCTGGTATTTAATGTTTTTCTATTAGTTAATGTGCATGTCAAAAATACAATTAATCAATACGAAACAACTTAGATAATAATTATGTTAATATTGATTGAGAGATAATTTAATTATAAGAACGTTTCACTTGAATATAAAATTATACATTGCTTTCTACTGATGACAACTTTGCGTTTGATTTCACCACAATTTTCATATAAATTTCACGTTTAAATAATTGATTGCTAGATCTATTTAATTCGTACAATAAACTTTGCACGACTGTAGAATTCAAATCATTTGTCATTATGCATATCCAATTTTTCATGCGAATGAAAATGGTTTAATGTTGAGATTAAAATGTTAATTGTTGAAGTCGAAGAGAAATTGATAAAAATTACGATCAAGCTTGCGAAATTCATTCACGCATGAAATATCACTTAAGGATTAGTTTCATAGCTGCTTTCTACTTTTTGTGACTGGAAAGTTTTCCTTCCGTGATTTATATATGTATAACAGGACAATTTGTTAAAATTAAAAGTATTACTTTTTAAATAAAATTAATTTATTTAAAATCTTATTTATTTAAAATTATTAATTTATTTAAAATTTAAAAATTTAAAATTAAAAATTAATTTATTTATCATTTAACTTTTTATTACTTTAATAATAAAATATTCTATATATTTATGTGGCGACCATATACTTTGTAAAACTTTTATCTTTAGGATGGGGATTCCCAGGTATAAATCATGCCTAAGTTGTGAGTACACTTTACGTCATCCCAATTAAGGCATGACCTGAAGTGACGTCACT
>JABFPJ010003093.1:0-17160 GCA_022817425.1 Gryon sp. ZL-2020 | reverse complement strand
AAACTACTTTATATATCGCAATTTTATAGAGCCTACGATACTTTCTGGGGCTTCAGCTAGTTCCTCTCAAAATTTGAACAAAATCGGTTTGGTAGATTTTGCGTGATGCTCGAACAAAAGAGCAAACAAACAAACAAACAAACAGACACACAAACAAACAAACAAACAAACATACTTTCATATTTATATATATTAGTTAGATACCTCTGTGGCGCATGCGCATATTAACATGACGCATCGAAACAGATACTTACATGATCGTCACGGAAAACTATCCTGTTTGCCTTAGTAAAGTAATATGACTTATAATATCTTATTTTAATCATTATATGCAACATATTTTAACTACTTTTTCACGTTAAAATTTTGTACATTTCAGTCCCCTTACAAAAAGGTGAATACTATATCTTTTACCGCACAAAAAACGTTCGTTTCTTTGTACTTGGCCAGAGACACTACCGTGTCTCTTGATTTACATGAAACGTTTGTCTTATAATAACAAGAACACATTTCATGTTAAAATAACTCAGTTTTTGGTTCCGTGTAGTGAGATCATATACAGTGCTCATCTATCCAATTTTAGAATATAGTTCCTTAGTATGGCCATCGAACTCAGTCCGGAATATTAAAGCCGTAGAATCAATTCAATATAAGTTTCTTAGATATTTTATATTACTCATGAAAGTTATTAGTTTTTCATGATGTATAAAGTCTCGTTGTATTCTAAAACTGAAATATACTGTATCTTAACGTATACGGTCTCCTTTTCAAAAATAATAATATTCTTAGAGGCCACAAAGTCCGCTAGATAACTTATTAACTATCATTTCGAGTACTAATTTAAAATATTTAATTTATTTTGCATTAACTAATTATCTGGCCAATTACAAAAAAACGATCGTTTTTGTGCGGCCAGTACTACCGTGCCTCTTTTTAAATACACGGTAGTGAGCTCCAGAGATACGTTTCATAGTTTGAGAGAAAAATTATCGGCCAACGAAAAAAATAAGTTTTGAGAAAAACGCGTTTAAGTTTGATCAAAGTATTAACAGCTTTCAGAGCTTCTTACCTTTATTTTAATTTACCACAATTTTTTTAGACAAAAATAGATCATAATACCCTCTATGAGTTCTTCTAATAAATACAAATCGAATTAGACAAGTATTTCGTACCTGCCTACATTGACAGTCTCGGCCCGACAGCTGCACGCTGAGTGACCTTTCTAGCGCGCGACACTGTCTATGTGCTTAAACAATTTTTTTATCAAAAAACGGTTTTGCGGGATGATCGCAGACACTATAAACATTAAAAAAATGCAAACAAAAGAAAAAAGATTTTTTCAAAATTTTAGACGGTACTACCCCCTTAATTTTGTTAATCTTGTTTTTAGCTGCTATTTATACAGTTATACATACTTCTTAGTTTCATTAGTTCCGATAGTTTCGATGAAAAATGAAAAACTTGGCATGAACTATAACCGTTTATATGTTACATTATATATGTTGTAGAGGTTAATACCAAATTCATATAAATATGCTTCGCGCCAATTTTTTCATTTTTCATTGAAACTAACGAAACTATCGGAACTAATGAAACTAAGAAGTATGTATAACTGTATAAATAGGAAGATTAACAAGATTAACACAATTAATGAAACTATCAAAATCTTTTTTTGCATTTTGTTTATATTATATAAATTTTTTTGATTCCTTATTTTTGTGAGGCTTTAGTTTCATAATTTTGGAGTTTAGTTTTCTATTATTTTAAGGTCTAAAGCTAGCTATTTATGTACTTAACCATGTTAGTTCATAAATAAGATTTTATTGTAGATTCACTCCCCAAATTGAAGATTTTTCAAGTAAAATTTGCGAACGTTTTTGACCATATTTATTGATATCAGTACCTTATATTGAGAAAAATTTTAGTGATCAGGTATATTATTACGTTTTTCATTTTTTTTTCAAATTTTAACGATTGATTTCCAATTTTGCTTAAATAAGGTTTGAATTAAAATAAGATCTTACTTTAAATTCAATATTCGAATTCAGAAAGTTGAATGAGTTTTAGACGTCATGGTTTTTTATTTTTTAGATTTTACTTATCATACAGTAATTTAATTTAACTAAAATGCAATTACATAACATCACGATTAAAATCAAATTATAATCTATCCTATGAAAACAGTACAAATTTAAAGTATCACAATTTTTTCAAGTGAAATTCTGCCAATCACAGTAAAATTGTGACAATTCTTCTATTGTGTTGTAAATGAGACACTCAGGCGTCTCAGACGATTTTTAACGTTATATTTTAAATATTATATAACGTCTATTTATAATAACGTTGTATTTATATTGAGACTGACACTGTAATTGTCTTAAGAAATAAGGTATACAAATTAAGACACTTAATATGATTTATTGTTGATGCGAAATCTGATTTTCAGACACTTGCATTAAAACGTTCTTCATTTTTAATACGTGAAAAATTGTGTAAGATAGTTAGTTCAAAGACTTTTTTATGTGTCTTATAATGTATACGTACTGTTCATCTATATATATATATATATTTAAATAAAATAGGTATATAACATAAAATAGATTATATAAACAGGTATATAATCGTATTTTATGCACCTTGGGAGCGGACAAAAGTAGAACTAACCATGCCCTCGCACGGTAAAAATACTCTCGAGCTACGCCCTCGAGCATTTACCGTCCTAGGGCGCTAAGTTCCACTTTACCGTCCGCTCCCTTGGTCTACAAAACAGGATACCAGCCTCGGGCGCAGTGGCGCCCTCAGCAGTAATATACTATTATGTCACACGTGCACAATAAGTGGCTACTTACCGTCCTGTTAAGAGGTCGGTAAGTGAATCATTACGGACCTAATCTTATAATAATTCGCTGCGTGGTAAATAAACATTTACCGACCTGTTAGGAGATCGATAAATAGATCTTCATCGATATATTAAATTTCAAAACTTACCGTGGCTAATTTGAGCGCTGTCGAGCGTCATTTATCGTGAAAATACAAAATTATGACTATTTAAAACAATTGTACAGGTAGACGTAAGAACGTCGTATTTCGATTGAAAAAATGTCAAGTGACGAAAAGAATTTGCCAAATTTGATCCGCGAATCTATTATTAAAGCAAAAGATGCATTTTTGCCTGCAAAATCTCGCGACAAATATAATGAAAATTATATAGAATATAAAAAATGGCAAAAATTAAAGAAATGTGAACAGGTCAGTTTTTTATAAAATATTTTATCTTTGAAAAAAAACAATGTATAATTAAAATAAAAGCAAATAGAAAATAAAATTTATATTAAATAATTTTATTAATTTATTTTTATTATTAATTTATGATTATTATTATTCATTATTATCAATTGTTATATTAAAATATTATAATATTATATTAAAAAAAAACAAAAATAAAAAACAATAATTAGATTTAAAATATATATTAATCGTTAAATTTATTCGCTGAATTAATATTTTTTTAAATTTATTATATAAAATATTTTGAGTAATATTATGTAATGTATAATGGCAGGTTATGGGGGCAGATAGCGTGGAGATATAGTAGCGGAATTAAAAATTAGTGAATACAAGCGTAACGACAAAAAATGTGATTGAGTTGCGAATTCATTTATTTCCACGGTGAAGATGAGCGCGAACAGCACCGTCCGTTTTGAGCAATTGACAAAAGACAATTATGTTACTTGGCGAATCCAGATGAGAGCTATTTTAATAAAGAATGATGCCTGGAGATATGCGAGCGGTACATTGGTAAGGCCTGAAATCGTCGAGGGAAATGCGGCGTCTGGCACAGCTGTAACGGAATGGACGCAAGGCGACTTAAAGGCGCAGTCCGACATTATCCTGGCCATCAGTCCGGCGGAGTTGAAACCAGTGAGGACGTGTGAAACAGCTCGGGAGATTTGGACGAAGTTAGCCGATATTCATCAGTCACGTGGACCGGTGCGGAAGGCAGCATTGCTGAATCGGCTAGTTTCGCACAAGATGCAGGAGGGGAGGATGCTTGGCAAAATACTCAAGAATTCATGGACGTTGTAGACAGGTTAGGTGAGATGGATATCGAGATCAATCAGGACCTACTGTCAATTTTCCTGCTGCAAAGTCTTCCAGATAGGGTTGAAGGAATCCGGTGTGCGATTACCGCGCGACATGATCTGCCGCCTCCTGAGACATTACGCGTCAAGATACTGGAGGAGTATGAGTCGCGAAAAGATGTTGACCACGGTGCTGCAGGTCAAAGCGCCATGGTTGCAATCAAGAAGAATTTAAAAGGTAAAAAGAGCAGAGGAAATAAGTCGAAAGTCAAGAGTTACAGGTGTCACAATTTTGGCCATTTTGCGAGAGATTGTAAACAGCTTCCGAAGGAAAAGGAAAATAATCCGGAACAATCTGCAAGCTGCGAAGACAACGTGAGTTTTTACGCTACATCAGAAGAAGGTAATCATGATCAAGCGCTACGCGTGGACGAAACATCGTATCGCGTCGACTGGTGCATTGACAGTGGATGCACATCACACATCTGTGGCGACGTCAATGCGTTTACCGAATTCAGCTCCCTTGGGCGAGGAAAATTGAATCTCGCGAGCAGTGCGGTCGCAAACATTGAGGCCAAGGGAACTGTTCCAATTACAACGGAAGTAAAGGGACGTGGGAAAAGCTTGAATTTTTATGATACATTGTACGTCCCAGACTTACGCACAAATCTTGTTTCTGATGGAAATATAGCAGACAGAGGCTATACTGTTGTGTTCAATAAAGACAAGGCTGAGGTGGTGGACAGCGCGGGGAAGATATCACTGATCGTAGAACGAGCCGGCGGATTATACTACGTTCAAAGCAAGATTGACGAATGCAAGGCGGTGGGAGAGCAGAAAATATCAAGTGCTTTGCCTAAAGTAAATTCGTTGGAGGACGGGCACGTGCGTCTCGGTCACTTGAATCTGCAGTCGTTACGCGGGGCAATCAAGAGTGGAGCCATAACAGGGGTCAATGTGAACAACGTGAATCAAGATTTCGTGTGTGAAACGTGTTTAGAGGGGAAGATGTCTGGATCACCATTTCCGAAGAAATCAGAGAGGAGACATAGTCTATTCAGATGTCTGTGGTCCAATGGCGGTGCAGTCTAAGGGTAAAAGTCGATATTTTATCACTTTTATTGATGACAATTCGGGCTGGTGTAAAACGCGATTTATGGCACACAAGAATGAAGCGTTTAAACATTTTGAGGACTACCCACAACAGAATGGAGTCGCCGAAAGACACAACAGGACGCTGATGGAGATGGCTAGATGTCTACTACTCAGATCTGGTCTAGGGCCATCGTTCTGAGCTGAAGCTGTTAACGCGGCGAACTTCATTAGGAATCGCTGTCCAACATCGAGGCTGAACGGATAGACTCCATACGAAATATGGTATGGGAAAGCTCCGAACCTAAGTTTTCTACAACATTTTGGTTGCGAAGTTCATGTCCTAGACAGTACACTTAACAAGAGTAAGTAAGTAACAAGAGTAAGTAAGCTGGCGCCGCGATCAAAGAAGGGTATTCTGGTAGAATACAGTGAGGAATCAAAAGGTTACAGGATCTGGCTTCCAATTGAGGGGAAGACTGTGGTTTCATGGGATGTAAAATTCCTGAACAGATTCGACGTGTCGCCAACTGATCTTTCAGTAACCAATTGTGCTGTTTTCGAGCCGGTAGAATCTCGAAAGAGCGTCGAGTCGTCGGGACAGCGAGAGGCGCATTTTGCTGAGATCAAATTGCTGCAAGACAAGATCGTAGATAACGTTGAAGAAGACGAATTGGATCCAGATAATTCAGTATATGAGGATGTTCAAGACGTTGATGACATTGAGGATTTCGAAGGTTTTAAAGAGTTTCCAGTAACGCAGGCGAAGTTACAGAACCTGAGAAGCGTGGACGCGGAAGGCCGCAAAAACTGACGACTGGTAAACCAGGGAGACCCAGGAAAGTGTATCACGAGGCTCCGATCATGTACGAAGGTGAGATGCAATTTGCTTTTCTCACAGAGGTACCACTGGTACAAGCTCTGTCAAGTCCAGAATCAAACGAGTTGATGCGTGCCATGGCTAACAAGGTTAATTCCATAATTAAAAAGGAGACGTGGGAACTTGTTGATAGACCTCAGAATCGCGGCGTCATTGGAAGTCGTTTTGTTCTTCGTACCAAGTATGGTGCAAACGGGGCTATGGAGAAGAGGAAAACTAGGATCGTCGCCAAAGGGTTTTCCCATCAACCAGGACTTGATTTCCATGAGACTTATGCTCCAGTGGCGCGTTTGAGCACCATTCGTTTGGGGGTCGCTCTCTCTAGCAATTGGACGCGGGTGTGATGGAAGAAGTGCTTCAGTACATGTTGGAGAAAAAGAAGATAGATTTCAACATAATAGTTGTTGAGAATACGCTGAGAAGTTTGAGATCCGGTGATAACGTTTGTTGAATGAAAAAGGCACTCTATGGACTGAAGCAGGCCGGGAGGGCTTGGCATCGGCGATTAGATGAAGAACTGCGACGTTTGGGAGCAACGCCATCTGCTTGTACTTGATTGAAGAGGACGATCCGATTATAATAATCGTGTACGTCGACGATATTTTGTTGATATCAAAGAATCTCAACAAGATTGTCAGATTCGGAGAAGAGCTGAATAAGATTTTCGAAATCAAGGATTTGGGGAAGCTAAAACTATGTCTCGGCATAGATTTTGAGAGGATTTCAAAAGGCATCAAGCTTACCCAATCAACATATATAAATGAAATTTTAAAGCGTTTTGGGATGCAAGATTCAAAACCAGTGTCAACACCATTCGACGTTAACACAAAACTGACGAAGACTGATGGCTGGAATGAATCTTTTGGTCCGCGCCCACCCTATCGAGAGCTTGTTGGAGCTTTGTTGTATCTTTCGGTGGCGACACGACCAGACGTAGCTCATGCCGCAAGTGTATTAAGTCAATTCAATGATTGTTTTGGAAAAGCTCACTGGATTGCTGCCAAACGTGTGTCGAGGTATCTGAAGGGATCGGCTAACCTCGGCATAGTTTTCCGAAGAGACGGGGGGACATTGAAGGTTTCGTGGATGCTGACTGGGCAGAATGTATCAACGACAGAAGATCTTACACCGGCTATGTTTTCAAGAGTAACGGAGGGTGTTTTTCTTGGAATTCAAGAAAACAGAGGACGGTGGCACTGTCTTCGACAGAGGCCGAATACATGGCACTCTGCGAAGCAGCTAGGGAGGCCGTGTATCAGTTTATCAAATGACAATGTCGGAGCTCAGAGATTGAGTTCGAATCCAGTTTTTCATTCAAGAACTAAGCACATTGACGTTTGCCATCATTTTATTCGTGAAATTGTTAATTCTATTATATTCATTTTTATAAATAAATATATTCTGATTATAATTTACAATAATGTTTTTCATTAAATTTAATAATTGAGTGTTATTTGACTTAAACGTTAGACAATAACAATAATCATCATTATTTTAATTCTATGTACATAGCTTAAAATAAAGTTAAACAACAATTTTTAGCACAAATATGTATCTTCATATGAATCAATGTTCACAGATTTATTTGTTAATTTACAATTTTACAGATGTAAAATGTTCAAGACTAGCATGAAATGGAACTATAACACAACCTGAAACTATTATTGTATATTCTTTATTTCGTTTTATAAATACTTCTTTACGTTTAATATATGTTTCATATAATTACACAGAGAAAAATAGTCAAATTGACTATAAAAGTGGTCAAAATAATTTTAATAATCACAGCACTTACTCATATATGAGTTCTCTTTCAGTTAAAACATGACTTATTACTTCGAATTTGTAAATATCCACTTTCATTGAAGTAATTTTAATTTCTTTAAATTTGTGGAGTGAGCATTATTATTTTATTAATGTTTACATTTGATGTTTGTTTTATACATGTGTGTTATATTAGTCACAATTATTGATATTGATGTGAACAAATTATTTCATCATTCCTGATCTAAAGTTCCATAAAATAATATTATATATATATCTACTTAACTGCGTACATTAAAAAGTACATCGTATAATAGGACCATGACATTACGAACTTGTATCAACGCTCGTAAACTTGTTGTCTCTGCGCATAAGCATTACAATAAAAATTGTCCTGCTGTGGTATTGTGATTGCTATATGTGCCATTTTGTTGAAGTATTGCGCGATTCTCGTTTACGATCCTTCGACACCTTTATCTTTTTTTCGTCTGCGCTTACCACGTGCAAACTTTTATTGGCTACATATTATTTCATATATTTCTTGACCATTATTAAAGTTGCTTAAATGGTTTGCTGACTTTTAACAATTTATAACATCATAATTGTCATAATAGACATTTACTGTCCATTTTGCAGAGTATTTTTTATCATTTTCATTCTGTATTCATTCTTTATTTCTCTTTCACTTTACTCTCAATTTTATCGTTCTATTCTTTATCTCAATTCAATATCATTGTCCTTACTATACCTTTAATCAATATGTTAAAAGCATTTTAATTAATATAATACAACTAAAATATTTTCAATCACGCTTCGTGCAAAATTCGTGGACTATTAATATTCATTTCTTCATAATTAACGCGATTATGAAATATGTGCAGTTGCATTTTCGTATTGGCTGCTGAAATAATTTGTTTGAAAATTTTCCTTATAAATTTATTAAAACTTTTATTTTACGGGAAAATGAAAGTGTTTTAATAATTCTAATTTGTTATCGAAACATTTTTAACAAATAATTATAATATTATTTAATTCATAATAATTATTAATGTTGACAATCAACTAGGCATGTGCGGGCCTACACTTGAATTGTATATAGAATGTTTGGAAGTATTTATACAACTTTTTGTTGAAATTTGTAAAATTTCTGGGAGTTATTTGAAATTAAGTTAAAAAAGCTCGATAAAAGCCGAACTTAGACAACCAAGTAATTATTATTTTAAAAACATCTTGAAATTCACATATTATTACTATTTTTACATGAATGTCAAGATTGTTGAAATTAATTAATTTGTTCACCCCTTATAAATACATGTTCTAAAATGTCGAGACTAAGCAAACACATACCTACAATGAACTATTCATAATCTTCGATTTAATATAATGAACAATAAATAATTATATATACGACATATATACAATACAATTATGTTGAAACTATATTAATGATCAAATTTAAATTTCTTAAAAATAAAAAATATAAACATTAAAACTAAAATTGCATTTAAAATTTCGAATATTATTCAATTATAGTTTATTTGTGTACTATATATGCATTTCGTGTATTTATTTGAATAAATTCAGAAGTGCAGATACAACATTTCGTACGAATGTAACTCTGTATAAACATTAGAAATGAGGAATTAAACGTTGTTTGTTTAGATTTTATGTTTTTTTGGTTTTTTGTGATACATACGAATTTACGGTTGAAGAATGTATCCTGTAGTGTTTGCTATTTGTTTGTTTTAGTCGGATGCCTTTAATTCAGATTTACTCATTCTCTCATACACAGTCGCCGTCGTTCCCTCAATGTAAAAATGTGTTAACTACATTTTCGGGTGTATATAAATAAATAAATTCGGTGTTTTTTGATATTCGCTTCGACTGTCACTATTATGGTGAAAACTTTCCTTCCGAATCAAATCGTTTAAAATGTATTCATCGACTTTAACGTTTTAGATTGTGCACGAATCGACATAAGTTAGGATTTCAAATTAAACAGCAATAATGAGGCTCAAATCAAATACAGAAAAGTGTTAACCGTAATTTGAAAACTAAATATATTTCAGTCATTATTAAAATATATAATTTAAATATCAGTTAATACACATTAAGAATACCTAACATTTTAAGAATAAATGCTACATTATTCGATTCTCATCCTTTTTAGACCACCCAGTTTTTCTTTCATTACAATCAATACCCTTTAGCAACAATAGTTTAAATGTATTTTCATAAGTATACATTATGACAATACTGTATTTTTTGAATATGAATAATGATGTAATGCATTTAATCTATAAATACAATTTTTCCATTTTGAAAAATGATCAGATTGATGTAATTATTATACAAAATATATCATCTGCATTATTTTTCGAGACAAAGCATATTAAACGTCGATCAGACGCTGAAAATAGTATCGAATATTTGCTTTGAGCTTTTACAAGTACAGGATATTGTAAGCCGTCGCAAACGTTTGATGAGCTTCGTTTTCACCCTACCGTGTAAATCGCTTTTGTGTGAATCATATGTATATATGCAGCTTTGTATTGCCAGTTTCACTGCGACCACGTTGATTTATGCAGGTGTTTGTTTTGGTATGAAAGATATGTAGACAATTTGAAAAATATGTACATACAGTGATCGAAAGTCTGAATTTTTGCTAACTCAATCCATGAATTACTTCTTGTGATAAAAAGGTATTACGATGGCTAGTTCTCATTCAACATCTAAAATATTATCAAATTTAGTCAACGTTGTTTGTAAATCTATTTTAAAACTACGAAATCTGGGTTAATTTTTTAAAATAAGATTAATTTTATAATCACTTTATTTATTAGAACATTTGAATTTTTATCAACGTTGATCAGAATTCAACTTTGATCAAATATTGATCCATTTTAATCAATATTTCTTTAGTAGAATTATAACTTAAAAGAATAATACATACACATTTATGTCTTATATTTTGATGAACTTATTTTACATTAAATTCTGTACTTTATTTAATTGTATAGTTATGTGCACTCTTAAAACACTCCTTTTGGCTGAAAACAAAAATTCTTGCACGAAAACGATTTTCATTTTTGACTAAATAATAAGACGGATTTTGTTTTAACCCAAGAAAAAACGTTTTACGTCAAGACAAAATAGAGACATTTCTTGGCTCAAGACAATGATTTTTAAGAGTGTGTAAATATGTTTCAAATATCAGTTATATTATATCCAATAATAACTTAAAATATCAACAATTTTCTAGATTTATTATCATAGAAATTACATTTAATTTGATCAATTCAAGTTTATTAACAAACCAACAATTGTCCTTAAGTGGTCCTTTAATTAGATCCTATATCTTGCAACATGTGTCTAATTTTAGCCAAGGTTATGACATTTCATAATTAGGTCGCTTAGTACTAGCCATAAACAAATTTAATCTGATTCAAGAAATTTGTCGTCCAATATGATTCAACATATTAACAATCTTACATGTTTATCTTAAAGAAATTGTACTTATTATAACTCAGTATTATTTTTCCCTCTGATCTGTGTCACAATTTTTTTAACTTGACAAGTTTGCAAATTAGATTGTCAGAACGCTGTTAACTACATTCTGTATGGACCAAACACACAGTATGTTCTCTAGAAACCTCATTTAGCCCCTCAAGGGCAACAAGGGACATTGTATATTTACACAATTTCGTATAACTTTGATAACACTTACATTATACATAAATGAATCTGAGAAAGAAAAATAATGTGTGTGCATTTTTTCGGTTTATTATATGATTACAAAAAATAACAAAATAAAGAAAAAAGAAATAGCTTGATGACTAGTGGAGCATAAAACAAGACAAAGTCGTTAGAAGGAAATTCCGCCAGTTATTTCGATATGTTACATGAAGACAGGTTCGTCAGCCGCAGGATTAGTTTTGTTTGAGGGCAATTTGAATTTAGATTAGTTATCGCATATTGACGCGAGCGATCGCGTCATACTTTCAGGTCATTGCACCTATGTTCCTAACGTAGTGCATCTTCTATATAAATCGTACATTACTTCAATTTCATTGAGCGTCATACAAATAATCCACCGGGCCAAATTTTTCAGATTAGCATGGACAAGCGATTGACAAGTTACATCCTTTAGTAAGGATGTAACTTTGGGCATTTTATAGAATTGGAAAATTATATTTGACTTATCTTTTTTTTCTACCTTCACTAATTATAAATAATATCAGTGAAGACTAGGTGCTAGTTAATAAATAGCCCAAAGTAGGTTTAATACTGATAATCCGCTCTCTAAGTAAATCAGCACTTTTTTATAATTGTGCGAGTGGTCAGGTTTCCAGATGCATGCTTAACTCCAACGGTTTACATTACTGTTAAACAAATCCTTTGTAAAAATGCAAAGTAATCTAATTGCAAAAACTTTTATGTCAAAGGTTGACATTAAATCAATAATGCATTGTGAATATATGAAGTATAGCTTAACAATTCATAATATTTACAAGACTGTTTGAGAAACTTCAATCACGTAAGAAAATTTAATTTAATTATACAATTTTTAATGTAAAATAGCAAATATTATTTAATAATTAATAAAGTCTTCTACATAATTTCACGTTGCATTACATTTTCATCAGAATAAATTTCAAACTACAATTTTCGAGTTTTTTATCTGAATTATATTTTTGAGATTCCATATCAGCGAAGCATTAGAAGTCGAAAGATCAATGGAGTGCTTCCGTTCGTTGGAAAAAATACCGAGATACACATACATAAATAAGCTAGGACGTAAAAATTTTAGATAAGAAATTTTATAAAATTGAGACTGAAGAATGACAAAGCACGATAAATATATACTTTACAAATGTATTAAAAAGTGAAAACTTGGAAAGTCGCAAAGTAAAACGACAAATTAATTAGTGTTGCCGATGATGTCCATTAATCTTCTTCGACTAGATCTTGGTATTCGTCATCTTTTGAGACGATACATTTTACCGGGTATCAAATACCCAACATTTTTTCATCTGAATTAATCGTCGATCGTCCGCTTTGGGACTTTGAGAAAGAAGAGAAATAAAGAGAGAGAGTGAGAGAGAGAGAGAGAGAGAGTGAGTGAGAGAGACGCAATGTAAGAAAGAAGGAGGGGAGGTTTAGGGGAAGAAAATGAGGTGAGGGGGACAAAATAAGCGGGATCGCTCGTGACCTCCTTGATTGATTGTGAGCGCTTGAAAAGAGCAGCCTGCCAACATCCCTCAGTCTCACCAAGTCAAAGGAGATTTTTTTCTCACCACTTCTTTCCACTCTTTTGTCTTTGTTGATACGAAACGAACGCTGGGGCTCTACTCCTAGAGGAAAACCGGTTCGACGATAAGAAAGGACTGAAGTCAGTCCATTCGCTTCCTTTGTAGATTATTTAAATGAGGACATTTTCCTGAAAATTGTACAAAAATGCGTAATGAACATTCATTATTCGAGTGTTTCATGACTCGCATAATTTATAACGATAAAGGAATGATGATAGAAGAGGTTTGAAAAGGATGAACATTTGTCGAAAGGATTTTGCTACAAGAATAATGTATAGTTTCGGTTTACAACTAAAAAAATATCATTTAATTTTTATTTTTAATGAAAATATGAATTTTATTAGAATATATCGTAGTCACATACATTAAATTTTTTATAATCGTAAAAAGGACTAAAAATGCTACTGAAACTATAACTCAAAATATATTTTTTACTTATAGATCAGGTAAACTCAGGTCATCGAGAATATATACTTTCCTGGGGTTTTTTGTATATAAATCGTATAAAATATATAAAAAAGTATATTTGCAAAATATATATCAAATATATTTGCAAAACATGTTTTTTTTATAAATGAATTTCTATAAATACGTATAAATTATATATCTTAAGTATATCACTTCATGTTACATAACATATATTTTATATATATTTTATTTACAAATATTTTTTCATTTATATAGGAAGATAACAATGATACGATTATTAAAATGTATTAAAATTATTATCTTCAATGAAGATGATAATTTTAATAAACAATAAATCAGTTATACCAGTCGTAATAAATAATAACACTAATTTATGCAGAACATTTAATTCGAAATATACATTATTTAGCCAAATTGTTGTGTTATTTATGGAACAATTTTATCATAAATTAAAGTAATGACTTTGAAAAGGGAAAAGTAAAGTAAGTAAAATTTACTCGATCATTTCTGCACGTATAACTAATTCAAATTATTGTAGAATATATTATCCGTACTTTACGTTTTAGTCAATTTTTATGCTTTAGTCGATTTTTTTAACTTAAACTATTGATAACAGTGAATATTTGACGAAGAACACTTATTAAGTAGCTACTATACATAAATATGAATAATTAGTATTGTATTTTTATACAGATATTTTTTTGTGTGTTTAATGTTACAAACATAGTCATCTGACAAACGATACACGTCGAACATTCCTCATATTTACCTTAATTTATCTATAAAATTATATCATAAAATACTCTGATATAATGTAATACATAATGTAATGAATATACTCTGATAATGTATAGATTTATTTATATATATTTTGAATAACCAATAGTGAGAGAATATTTCAAAATATTATAAATACTTATTATAGACATTATTTATGTATTAAAATATGACAAGTATGAAATGTGTTAATGAACATTCATTTGATATTACAGGACATTTTAGAGTTGTATAGAATCAAGTATATAGATATATATATTTAACGTTTCAACATAAGTGTAATTAACACTGATAAACTTTTATATTGTTTTACTAGTATGAATAGTTTATTTATAATTTTATTTACTAAACCTTAGTAAATTAAGAAATTATTAAAGCAACTCTAATTAAACAGAAAAGTATAATATGTTGGAAACTATTTTAATTTAATATTCAAAGTAAATGTATATTTATGATTTCAAATATATGTATTTCATGTTTTTGCTAATGATACAGCGTAATACATATGACTTAATACTATGACATAAAAATACTAATAATATTCTACTCGTCCAACTAATATATAAAGTTCAATCTATGTTTGTTTGTCTGTTTGTCTGTTACCTCATTATGCAAAAACTACTGGGCTGAATTAGTTCAAATCTTGTCGGTATGTGTAATATGTCAACGATGTTGAGTGTTATGGGATATATATTTTGAACTTATTCTAGCAAATTAAAACATTTTTTTTTCTAAATTCCGGATAATATAGTGATGTAATGGCGATGGCATTGTTATATCATATCAGGTGTCATATGGATGACATATTTTTGTCATAGGAATTTCATAAGAATTACACAGTTTTCGCCCCGGCGAAGTCGGGGCGACCCTAGTGGAAAAAGAAGTCTGGATATAATATGGATATAGTCTGGATACACTTTGCCAGACTATATCCAGACTAATTTTTCCACGCGGGGAAAACTGCTAAATGTAGATTTATTTATTATTCAGCTAATAATAAATAAATCTACATTTTTAAAAAGGCTTTTAATTAAACTTTAATTAATTCGTCTCTGTTACTATTTTTTATATAGGTCATAGATCATTCTATTGAATACATTCAAAATTAAAATATTTTATATTACATGATAGATTCGATGAATTTGAAATTTCAAAAGAAAATTTACTTAAAAAACGAGTAGCTACAAAGATAAAAACGTTTGAAACTTAAGCTACTCCTATATATCCTACTAATATAAAAATTTCAATCTATGTCTGTCTGTCTATGTCTGTTACTTACTCACGGCCAAACTACTTTTGAGTAGTTTGGAGAGGTTCATGGGGCATCCATAGGGAGCCCATAGAAGGTCCATAAAAGTATCTCGGGCGGAACTAGGGATTTAGTCAGGACACATGTATGGTCATAGAGAAGGGATCACAGGGTTTCTCCCGGGGCTTCAGCTAGTATATATATAAATACATATTAATGATAGTTTTATTAAAACATTTTAGATTAAGATATATATTTTAGACTGACCCTAGTTCGATTATAACTGAATAAATGAAGCTAATCTTTGTATTTTATAATGCACTATTATTATATTAACTTAGATATATAAATTACAGTGTTTATTTTGACTAGACTTCAAAAATGGTATAAATCAAATAAAATTAATATTCGAAAATAAATAGCAAACGTCTATCCATCGAAAGTTTATTTGATATTTGAAGAAAAATAATTCCTTCATCGACATGACTAAATTACGTTGCAATCATCGAAGTCTAATAAATGTGAGAGTCGGCTTCTGAGTATATGGCGATCGTAATTCCCTTAATGGGAGATTCCTATGCTAAAGGTAGAAAGGGTAGAGAAGAAGGTGGAAGTGACAAAGAAAGAGAGAGAGGATTTTGCAGATGTGAAAACGTATTCTAACGTTTTATTTAAGCGGTCCATTTACAGGAATGTTTTTTCTACGTTAAGTGCTCGAAGTGTAAAGCAGCTCGGTTCCTCCTCGAAAATGTAAATGAGCTTTGACGAACCTATAGGTTGTATGTTACAACGACCAGATAGACATCGCATGACGTAATAAGTATAACACGCAATTTCGTTCGAGCTTTGCGGCTACATTTATATAATTCAAATGTATATGTATTCCAAATGACTTACATAATAAATTACAATTCATTTATTATTTGAATCTTATTTGTTGGCCAAACTGTTTATTGCCGTCATTAAGTGACAATAAGAGTTTTATATCTGATTGGATAGGGTTATTTGGGGAAAAAGCTCAGCTGTATTTTTAGATTGAAAGCGCGTTTTATTGAAATGCAAAGCGGAGTACCACTTAGCCATTTTATTTATTTTGACTTATCAGTTTTTTAGAATCTATTTTATTATCTGTTTAAATAACTGATTGGCTTGTTGTAATATTTATGATTCTAAGACGTGAAAAAATAATAAATAGTTTTCGTAGAGTAACTGTATTTAAATGAAATTACTACAAAACATTTGAGACAAAATATTAATTACTAGCTGAATCGCCTATGACTTCCAGCTAAATTCCTAGCTTCATCCGAGGTATCTCTATAAAGTCTTTATGGGCTCTTTATGGACGCCCTACAAACTTCCTATAAACTTCCTGTAAACTCCCTATAAACTCCCTATAAACTCCCTATACACTCCATATAAACTCCATATAAACTCCATATGAGCTCCCTATAAGCTCCCTTCAATCTCCCTATAAGCTCCTTTTAATCTCCCCATAAATTCCGTATGAACCGTTATGACACCACTTATGACATTCCCTATGTCATCCCCTATGACATCCCTTATGACATCCCCTAT
>JABFPJ010003092.1:0-17160 GCA_022817425.1 Gryon sp. ZL-2020 | reverse complement strand
TACAGTAGAACCTGTAAAGAGTCCATATTTGTGTCTTTGTTTACACTGTGAAGAGTCCACTATTTCTCTCTTTTTTTAACCTATGTTTTAGTATGAAGAAAAAAAGATAACAATAGTGGACTCTTTGCAGGTTAAAAAGGACAGAAAAACTGGACTCTTCACAGGTTCTACTGTAATAATAATTTAGAGACAGTATGGTAAACTTTATTATATTTCAAATTTATCCCTACGTTCTTAGACAGTATAGTAAAAATATATCGAGATTGTAAGAATTTTTATCGCAATTTTACCCGACGTGTATGACATTAATTAATTAATGTTACTGTAGTGTTAGTATTAATTTCCAATACAGTTTATTTCTTATTAGTTTAAACTTAAATTCATACACACAGAAAATTATTCTTTTAAAAATTATTATACTAGATAGTAAAGTAGGGATAAAATTTGTCTTATGTAATGTTCACAGTATTAGAGATAACAAAATATCAGAATTATTTGAATTTTTACAATACAGTATTTCAATATATCTAATACACACTGAGAGTCATTTGACATGAATTTTTACTACAAGTAATACCAATCTTGGGACGTTACGGAAAAAGAACAAATTTTACTATGAAACATAGTAAAATTAGATATTGAAATCGAATTTTTTAAGAGTATTTACAGCAAATATCGCGACATTTATGCCTAATTTTACTATGTTTTATAGTACAATTTGTTTTTTTTCCTTCACGTCCCAAGAATGGCATGACACGTAGTAATAAATTATGTTAAATACACTAAAAATCCCTATCATATGTCTCTGAGTGCAGTATTGTAAAACTTCAAATAATTCTGATATTTTGTTCTCTTTAATACTGTAAACATTACATAAGATAAATTTTATCCCTTCTTTACTACTATCTAGTATAGTATTTTTTTAAAGAATAATTTCCTGTGTGTACTTTTTAATGAAAAACACATATCTTAAATAAATCTGCATTAATTATTCTTTCACATTTTAATATGAACAAAATTCTGTCTATTTGCTCTTTTTGCTAAATTAATATGTAATATATTTAATGAGAGTTCAGTAATTGATCCGATTTCTGGCAGTGTGTTTCATTGCGATTGTAATGATGATAGTTGCAATAGTACTTACGTTAAGATCTTACATTTGAATAAAGCCACTAACTGTGATATGACTAATTAAACCATATTTTCGGAATTCATATATTATTTGAATGCAATTAAGGTTCTCACACGACTTTACAAAACTAATGTTATTAAATTTCGTTTTATGTGTTTAAATTTAATAACTAATTATTATATTATTGTTCAAGATTATTTTTTCATCTGAATATTCAGTGTGATTTAAAACTACATTTTTATTAAATGTAAAATAGTGTTTGGAAAGCTGAATATAATTTATTAAAATTGTAGCTGGACAAATATCCTATTAAAATAACACAAAACAATACATTAAAAATTGTTTATTCAGTTAAACATATTTGTTTATCCAATTTACATTGTTAAACATTACACAGTAAAAAAAATATTTAAATATTTACACGATTTCGTGTAAAAATACAAATTAATGTCTAAAAAGTGTTAATTGTACACCGATCGGTGTACCAACAGCCAATCATAATCATACTTTAGATATATTTACACCTTTGGGTGTAAAAAATTACACCGAAATTTTTACACTTTTACACTGGCACGAGATTTTTTTTACTGTGTAACATTTAAACGTAATACGCACATATAGTTTTATGCTTATATTCCAAATGTAATATAAATGCCATTCCATTCCTGCACAAAAAAATTCAGTTATGCATTCTCTAATTTATTGTAATTTTCAAACAACGGAAGTGCATATTTGGTCAAAACTGTACTACAAATTATTCAGTACGTTTGTTATGATAAATCGAATAATCTGCAATAGATATTACAATTGTACGGGAGAATAAAAACTCAGTAACATCATTTCCGGAAAAGCATTTCGAATACATTATTGCTTCACCAAGAGCAGTAATGTGATTTGTTCTAAAATTGAAAGTATCAAGTTCAACGTTTACAACTTCTGGTTCATTTCTCGTAATACATTTTGTGCTACTTCCAATAAAAATTGCCCGTACGTTTTGTTGCAAATCGGTAGTTTAAAAATGCCGTCACCTTGTTTTTAAACTGAAAATAAAGTATTGCGTTAATAACAGCTGTGCTTCCTCCATCCAAAATATTACAGTGTCTATGAAATCGTGTTTGTAACCATTTATAATTTACCTTACAGATTAAAGGGAAAATAAATGTTCTTTTCTGTATCATAAATGAATTGTTTTTTAATTATTTAAATTTATACATTTTGGAAATGTTTATTTGTTCAAACATTTTCCAAATATAAATGTGAAACATTTTTAAGAGTAAAAAAACTTATTATTTTAATATGAGATCAAATCTTAAAATAAGTTTTATTTTACTAATAATTGAAACAAGAAAATCCACGAAAAAGCTTAAGATAATTCTTACAATCACAAGATAATTTGGATTACTTTAAAGTATAAATAACCGTGAAAAATGATGTGCAAAACAATTCTTTAAGTTTAATTCCTGGAAATTCAAGCGCTAAAATTTTCCACTTGTTTTAATTAGTATTCGTGTTATTTCACGTGGCAGCAGTTTGTTTTGTCTGGTTTCGTAAGTTTTGCTATCAAAGAAAAGCGCTTGACTTCCATCGTCACTTTTTTGCTTGTTCGTCTTTTCCCGTCTTTCGTCGTATCTATAATCGTCTTTGACTGCTACGATTTCTATAACGAGGATTCGCGTTCGGAAGTCACTGCTGACTTTCTTCAAGAAAAAGAAAAGTTTTGTTACAGCACATTCAAAGCCACATACCTTCTGATGTACGAAATGGTCGAGACAATTTTTTTTTGCTGTGCAATGTTCCCTGTCTTCAAATTCATACATATATTTAAGTATACTTGAATATATGTTCAGCTCTATTAAACTTTAAGATGAAAATGTTTTATAATAATTATAACGCTTCATTTTTTATATTATGACTATTAATATATGAAAGTTACGATGTCTCATTGAGGCATCTTTTTATTTGATGATTTTTTTATGTAAACTTTTTTACTTTTATGTGCATCATCACAAAATTCTAAATGAAAAAGTAAAGAAGAGAACTTTCAGAAAATGAAGCAAATAGTATAGTTTAGAATGTTACATTGAATACAATTTAATAATTATTATCAGCGAAGCTAAATAAGTTTAATTAACTTCAGACAAGATACTTTTATCAGTTTTTTTTAATTTATCGTTAACTTTTAAGTAGATGGTATTATAATTCAAAATTTGCACAGCAAAATTTAATTGACTTACAATTAATTATTAAACTATGAGACTGAAGAATAAAATGAAAAGCATGCATGTAGATAATGAAAAAGAAAATGGGTATAACAAATCTAAAATTTCAGCCGTGTGTTTTCTATCAATATGAAAGATTAATTTTCATATGTAAATTTTGTTTAATGAAAATACGTTATCTGTCGTTGTTATAACTTTATTTGAATTTTAATCAAACAAAGTGCTATATCCTATATCAAAGCACGAGTATAATGAAATCGGCATTTACAGTTGACAAGCAACTAACATCCCATATTGAATCATACCATTAAACATTACTTAACGCTAAATTTCACCAACTTTAATCATGTTTCGAACAACTTCACTTTATTAAACGTAAATACTTATATACGATATCATATATGAGTGTTTACTGTAAAAAATCGATTTACCTTTCATAATTTTAAAATCATCCAATTTTTCATTATCGTTTGCTGTTCTCATTTTCCAGCCGAACGAAAGTAATTAGGGAGAAGTTACGAAAGTAGGTTTGTGTCAAATCAAAATCTCTCTCTCATTTTTTTTTTTTTTTTTTCTAATTAAAACTTTGCTCTAAAAAAGTTAAACTAAAAAAGGTTTTCCCTTCCAAAAAAAGAACACATGTATAGATCAACGGCGATTAACGGTCGAAAATGCGCCGAACTTGAACGAACAACAATGACATTGAGTAACTCTTGTTGAAATGCAACGATGCCAATTACTCCAAACGACGGTCTGATTTTCATGCAAAAACAGAGCAAAGCCCAAGAACAAAAGGCGAACGAAAAAAAAACAATGAAAATTAATAGTCATGGGCAATAATCGGAGATAAATTAGATGGAGGTTTTCCTTTTTTTTTTTGGATCTAAAGTAGAGCATTTTTCTGCATCAATTGGGCTTCGACTCGACTTCCAAATCGAAATTGGTATCGGCAATTGTCCAACATTTAACACACCACTTTAACTTTCAATCCTCGTAGGCCAAACTCAGGTAATCCTTCAGCGAATTATATTGTACCGTGGGGTAACATTCGTGGTATTCAATAGTTGAATTTTCGAGCACCCACTCTTGCCATTCTACTTCGTCAAATGTTGAAGTTGGCGAACCGGTTAATCCATTTTCCCCGAAAAGCTCATTCGGAAAACTCAGCTGACACTTCGAGTGGTTTCATGTCGTTTTTAAATGGAAATTGAAAGTAAAATGGTACAGGCGAAAAAAGAAATCTCCGAAAAATGAATTATAAGTCGACGAAGACGTATTATGTCTGTTTCTCACAGAATTTTTCGGTATTGATTTATTTCAGTGCACTGTTGCTTGTAATGCATCTTTCTTATCATTTTAAAAGATACATATATTTGATAGAATATTTTGATGATTGAATTTACATTTTAATGATGCAGTTATAAAATA
The DNA here is from genome assembly GCA_022817425.1 of Gryon sp. ZL-2020. Lineage (NCBI taxonomy): Eukaryota > Metazoa > Arthropoda > Insecta > Hymenoptera > Scelionidae > Gryon > Gryon sp. ZL-2020. The sequence goes on along the minus strand of JABFPJ010003092.1, from coordinate 12,381 downwards.
TTTAAAATAAAACATAGCGAGGCTAATTGAAGGGCTTGTAAAGAGAAAAATTACAGAGCAGCAGACTTCGTGAGATGCATACATCTTTTATGAATCGCTGCGTGGATGGAAAGCGTTTACTTGTGTTAGTAATTTTACTGCTGTGGATTTTTTGTGTGTAGTGATGAGACTCTTTAGAACAAAATACGATGCAAATATTAGAGCTGGGACTTTTTTTCGTCATTGTAAATATTGGTTTTTTGTTCTAATAAGTTTTAATAAGGTAAAACAAAAATGAATAAAGAATTATATATAAAATTTAATATCAATTATAAAATAATATATTAAAACATTTACCAATACAGTAAGCAACACAAATATGATTGCAAAATATAATGAGAAAATATAAAATAAATATTACAAACGCGTAATTGAATTACTTTTTCAAAATGAATTTGTACTGTTTAAATAAAACTATATTAAAATAATACTTAATTAACGCTGTAGAAAAATACAAATATATCATTTTTAATTTTCATTGATTATGAAATGAATTTGTTTAATCCATTTGATTTGGTTGCAACTTTTATTTGTTTAATCTAAATATCTATCACAGTACTAATAAGTGTAGATAATATATATTTAATGGTAATACATTTTCTATTTGATTTATTAATATTAATAAGTGCGTAGGTATGAGTAAAGTAAGGTAATATCCGTGAGCGCGTGAGAGACGCGCGTGATTTACGACTTTATAATTTATACACGCGCATAAATGTGTCATGTAATTTAAATTCGTGTGTTTTGTGTACTTAATCATTGATAAATGTAAATGGGATAAAATATTACGTTAATTTGATTATATCCTTCGAAATTAAAATTCTTAATTACGAATTCCTTCAATTAATTGTTTATATTAGACAATTAAGAAATATGTTAAATTTGTTTCCATAATAATAGCTTAAACTTATGAAAAAAGATTGATCTTGTAAGTACATTCAGTTTGTTTGCATTATAAACTTGAGCCAAATTAAAACATTGTCTTTGTGATGGAACTATTCTAACAAGCAAAATACAGGAAACTGGCGTAAAGAATTTAAATTATGTTTCCACTAGCTTTGATGTAATTTTTTTATAAACGCGTTTGTTCAACCCAATTATTATTACATTAATTGCATAAAAGCGAACAATTTAATTCCGCTTAGGTCTTTAACTGGTTGAAAATACGCTACAACATTTTAAATCTTAGCATGATTTAAAGACAAAAGTTCTAATGAAATTAATGTGTTGTAAATGGAGAAAAGGATACGAGCCATTTAAGTTCCATTCAATTTTTCAAAGCAAATTAAAATCTTATCAGCTTGATTTAATTCGAAGAATAATTATTAATTTTTCTTACTCAAGAAAAATTTCACTTAAATGCAATGTGTCTGTTATCAAACGTAACATTTCAGTATGTTTAATGAACTAATACTAATTTTTCGTTACATGGACAATAATGAACCTCACTGATTGAGTGTTATATCAAGTACATATATATATACAAATACATTGTACAATATCAGTTAACCTATTTCAAGTATAACATTTCAACTAACTATTCGACATTTTGAACATACTTCTAAATAAATACACATACGTGTTGTTCATTAAAGCAGATTAAATATTAACTGAATATGTTCAGTAACAATAAGTTAAAAACACTTGAATATTTTTGCAGGATAATTAATCATATTAAAACACATAAATCTGACGATGCAATTTTTAATGATTGCAATTTATATTCTTTTGAATTGTTAAACAACTTTTAATTAACATAAAAACATTACATTTATATAATTTCGTAATTTAACAAGAACTAATTCAAGCATAATGTCATTTTTCGACTTTATGAAAAAGTATCTAATTTTCGCCAAACTAAATGAAACATAAAACACAATTTCGCCGTAAGTTATAGAGATTACAGGCATCGCTTCAAGAAAATACGTTCATTTCTCTACAAACTCAAGCTTTTCATTTTGTGGCTCATCCGTTCAATTAACATTTATTTGGCCATACAGCAAGTACTTAGCTACGCGGAAAGTTAATCATTTTTTATATTCAAGTGGCAATTTGTCATAATTAATGTCACAGAACAATTCGCAAGAAGACGTCGGAACGTACAAATTAATCACGAAAAAAATGTCCAGCGTATGCACACAACAATTAATGAATTTCTCATCGTGTCTGCTGTCATTTTATACTATGTCTAAAAAAGATGTAAATGAGTCATTTATCTTTCGTGAAATAATGCCTTGTATCTGGCGTAAAAAGGAAAAGATAAATGAACAATTATTCTGACTGTTGTAAAGAGTGAATAAGTACACGGGCCAACATTGCTTAATAGCAATTGTCTTTTCTATATATATGGTAATTTTGAATACTAAAACTTACATTAATGGTTTGCGATTTTGGTACTTAATTTATGTGTTATTGTAAAATGATAAAATAAATAATAATAATTATTATTATTTTCTTTTAATTATTATTATTATTTTAAATTTAAAGTTTTAAAAGGTCAAGATATTTTTTCCAATAGTCTACGGTTCAGAATGAAAATTAGAAAAAGTTTATACAACATTTAGCTGATAAATATTCAATTAAGTATCTAGCCATTTAACTAAATGTCTGTGCAATTAACTAAATGCATAGATCTTTAAGCAAACAATGATAATAGCAAATGAAAAGAAGATGAGAGCTAATGTTCGCAGACGCTAGAACAGTTTAGAAATTGGAACAGTTTAGAAATTCAGTCCCTTTTTCATGTGAATCGCTTACCACACTGGGCATCCGAACTTGGACTAACTAAAAGGGACCAAATTAGGGTTTGTGCCGTAATCCACTTCCATTTTACTGGTACAATTAAAAGGAAAATGGATTCGTTATAAAATGTAATGGTTCTAATAAAATGTATGCCTATCGCAAAAGAATTTTATTAATGATCAATTACTTTATACAGAAAAATAATTTATAGAATTAATAAATTGTTTCACAAATTAACGGGTTTAAATAAAAAAAAAAAAAATAAAGGATGATCGAGGATGATTTCTATGATTGATGAAATTTTTAATGATTTTCATTTGAAATTTTCATTTTAAATGAAAATCGCGAATCATTTCGTTTAATTGAAGGATATCATTGTGTATTATTTTGAAGTTATCTTGGTTATGTGGATCGTTTTCCAATTATTAGATATTTTGACTATGAATTGTATTTAATAATGGTGTACTTTAGTGAATGATTGTAAATTAATTAACTTTGATTTTAAAATGTTACAGGTATCTTGAGTTATTCCATTTAATAAAGTAATATTGTATATTTGAATTGAGTTACTTGTAAATTGATAAAACTTGATTTTTCAACGTACTTTTAAGTGTGAAATTATCTTAATTAAGAATGATTCTTGATTAAAATTAAAGTCGAATAATGTATGATTGAAAACCCTATATTTACAAATCTAAAATAATCATTACGATTGACTTAGTTTATAATATATGTATCAAAATATTGCTATATTATTTAGGTCACAGGGAAATTACAAAAAGTATACTGTTTATCTGAATAAAATACATGAGTTATCTAAGGTAAAAATGAATATGATGTGTGAAAGGTAAATTCTAAGTGATACGAGTCAATATTTAATGCGGCAAATACTGAAATCCTGTTTTGCACTTATATTAAAATCTATTAATCATATTTAGCTCTAAACAAACCATATAATTTATACCTTCCCTAAAAATAGTATTCATATTTTAAAAACAATAATAAACAGTATTATACTCCAAGATTATTTATTATGGATACAATGATATGGGCCACTGTAATCTTTAGAAATTAATTCACTAAAGAAAATACGTAAAAGTTAATTTTTTTACAAACTGTGTCGAAACTATGCTCATGGCTAACCTTATATAAAATTATATTAACATTAACTCGCGAGTTAACTTGTTGAAAAGAGTTGCCTTAATGGCGAAGCTTTCGTGCGCTCCATTGTTCCTGCGCATTAAATGTATCCCGGAACTAAAATAAATCTTGCTTTTTTATAACAAAACCATATTCTAATATTTGGTTTGAATTTTTAACCTCGCATGAAACGTTTCTTAATGTAGAAGATTTAAAGCCTATAAAATTTTCTTTCGAATAAAAGTTTCCGAATATGTAAATGTTTGTAAGTTATTTCAAAATCAAAGTATTTATTTTATGAAAATAATAATGTAGAACAGAAATTATATCTTCGGATTCATTCATTTATTATCTTATTTAAACTATAATATTATGGAATAGCATATTTTTTAATTCAAATAAATTAAATTCATTGAATTAAAATATTTTTAATTTTTTTAGTTCTATTTAAAAGAAATTATAATATTTAATCAGTTAAAATAACAAAACGAGATTCAATGAAATATAATACTGGATTTAATTTGAAATAAATTGGAATTGTAACAAAGGTTGTTTATATGTTAAACACACAACCAGTGCATGAAAATGTCTATGTGAAAGACGTAAACTAATTTGTTTTGTCTTGAAAATCATTCATGAACGAAACATGCATTGCGTTACAGCTGGTCTTGCTTTCGATTCTGCAAGCAACTGCATTAGCTTCATCTCATGGTTGAGAGCGCGTCAAGTTCATTCCTATTGGAGTCCCAGTCACATAATGACTGCATATTTTAGCCACTGCATATGACAAAATCAGCACACAAGAGTATTCGTTCGTGTAATGGCATATATTGACGTATGTTTGCACGTATAATCCAATTTACTATTTCCATGCATTAGTATTCCCGCTGAAACAGTTTACAAATCTATTTTTCATGGATTAATTATCAAACGTTATTCAAATAATTCATTAAAATTCAATTTTGATAAAACTGATTAATACATTAGCATAATTACAGCAAGCGTTAGATAATCTATATATTTGGATTGAAGTGAAGTGTGTTCAAAGTACATATCTACAAATAAAAAATATATTAAACACAATGTTTAGTCAATTTTTGTTCTTTAAATTTGCAAAAATAGTATATTCCGCAACTAGTAACCGATTCTAGACAACCCTAGTAGAATTTTGAATTTGGCTGAACCTGGGGCCATCTTGGGCAAACCCTGTTCCAAGATTGGACCAACATTGGCCCTATGTGGGATTTTTGCGGGATCCAAATTGGTTTGAAACGTTAACCTATAAATTACCTAGTTAGGTATTCCTAATATGGGCCTAACGAGGCCTCCCTGGTATGGAATATTTGATGAAATCTAATGTTGGCCTAATTAAGCCTCAGTAGGCACACCTAGGTTTAGTCAACATTTATGTGAAATATTTGTTCAAAAATGCATTATAAGGAATCGAACTCAAGACCTGAACGTGAAAGTTAAATATCTTACACACTGAGCTACGAAGACTATTCTACAAAATGTTTCCAAAACATTCTAATGAAATGTTTTGTAAACATCAACGTAAATCGAGATAGTATATATATGAGACTAATTTGGCTTGCCTATAAAACCCTATACAGGGAATGTGTGGGTAGGCGTTTCACACCCTTATTGAGCCTGAATATGGCCCTTGTTAGGTCCTATATTGGCTCTACCTTCCAACCCTGCAACGAATTATACAACATTGGGCCTACATTGGCCCAGTCCAGGCTTACCCGTAACGAGGCGAACCCGGACTTTACCAACCCAGGGCCCACTTTTTAACTAGGCAAGCCTTTTGCAATTTCTACTAGGGAAATGTAGCAATCTCAGAAGAGTCGAATTGACAATTTTTCCCTTTTTATGAACGACATTTTTTCTTACAAGTGCATCAAAAAGATCTTTTTTCCCCCGAAAAAGGAATAAAACTGGCACTTTCTTTCCCTTAGAGATTTGTTTAGGGATTGAATATAGATAGGAAATATAGGAAATAGGAAAAATAGAAATAAAAAAATAGAAAAAAAAAAATAGAAAAAATAGGAAAAAAATAGGGATAGAATCTACAATTTCTGTTCTCGCGTGATGAAAAATATTTTTTATTTTAAACGAATATATAATTTGTTGATAAAGACTTTTATTTTTTAATATTTTAATGCTACAATAATAACAGTTGGTTGATGCTCTTTTACTGCAAGAAGAAGAACAATTTCTTCAATGTATGACTTATAATTGCAGTTAAAATGAAATCACCAGGTTTTTAGAGTCTCATAATTTTCCGCACACTTGATCAAAGTGATGTTGCTGCGGGGTTGAGAAAAAAAATCTACAACACAATTTGCTTGCAGCAAAGAGGCTTCGTAAATATTGATCATACAACCGAAAGCCTAGACAATACGTCGAAGATGAGAGAATACGAAAACTGCAGAGCTGCCGATTGGCCGCAACCTTTGCCGCAGCGGGTGTACACAAAAGACCGCAAGTTGTAAGCAACTCGGCGGAAAATAGACGTTATAAGCTAGCTATTCACTTCTTAAACAACATCCTCACGTATATTATTAACACTTGGTATTCTTTGTCACCTGTTTTATACACATTCGAAATGCATACACAAATAGATTATGCAATAGGTTATTTTCGAAAATTTTATTGTACGAAGTAATTTATTATCTCATAATAAATAGCAAAATAAAAATCTGTTTAAAATGGAACAAAAATTCTAATTAACTGAACTGCTAAAAATAATTTTTATTTGACGAATTCATATGATAACTATAAAAAAACATTCTATTCTCAGAAGTAAAATTTATCTCACATAAGTAATTTTGCGACACCGTTCATAAAACATTTTTCTTGTCTCGTATTTTACACTCTTACTAAATTATTCATTCCTCATTCCGACATGTTATAATTCGTACAAAAAATATATACACACTTTTAAAGACATTCGGTGAGCAGCGGTATTGTTAAAATGCAAATTGGGTTATTTCACGTGATATAATTAATGTAGTTCAATTCAAAACATAATTAAACTGAAAAAATGTTATAGTCACATTACTTTGGAGGTGAATTTAAAATTAAAAATGGACGATCATGATTCATAAAGTAATTTTACACGGATTAATTTTAAAAAATCTTGAATCTTCTTCCAGTTTCAATTTGTAATAATTCGATAAGAGAGTTAAGATCAACGCTACATGAGACTAGTCCGGCCAATAGTCACGTTCGGTCACAAGATTTAGTTTAATTTGAGCCCTTAGTTGATGAAGAGACTAAGGAAATTCAAACGCGCATGTTTGAGAACATGCTCAGGTAAACACAAGTGTCCTCAGTCAGATTTTAAAAAGTTTTACGCAAACGAGGTAATTTATAATGAAGCGAATTTCTGAATTTCAATCCTTTATTTATTTATAAATTACATTTTACATTTAATTTTTTTTAATTAATAAAATTTAGCAAAACTTAAAAAGTTTATAATTAAATTCAATTTATCAACAAAAATTTATCAATATATTTGCATTATGATATTGTTAATTATAATAACAATTTTACAGTTATTTTATTAATCATTCATACAATTTGTAGATTAATTAGAAAAATGGAAAATCGCACTATTAAAAACTTCAAACCCGCAATCCGAATAGCTGAATAATTTTACAAATAATGGAAAAAGTAAACGAACGAAAAAGGTTTTGAAGAGCAGAGCAACATAACATATACCACACACATGTTCGAGATTACAGTAAAATAAAAGTTCAGAAGAGAAAAAAAATATAACGATGTGCGACAATACAAGCACATCGTTTCATATTCTACAATCAATGTAAATAATCGTGCTTTTCATCGACAAAGTGTTGTATTGCAGTGAGAAAATATATAACTTTCATTATAAATGAACAATGAGAATGCTTTAACATTCTTCAACCTTTATTGTTTTGATTTGTTGGTATTATCGTTGATAATACATTTGAACTTTTTTTCTTTTTTTCCAAATTTATTTTGTTTGCATTTAACACTTCATATCTCTATTTGCACACGTTTAATAATTGGATTATATATAAAATAAACAAAGTATTTCATATTTAGAAATAAAATATATAAAATATTAACATAGAAATGTATTCAATTTAATAATAAACAAAATGCTTGTCTCTTTTTCTATTTCGCTTTTATTCTCTTCAAACTAATCATATGGCATACAAAAATTCTTTAGAAAAGAAAAAAAATGCTGTGTAATTTTCTTCGTAATAGATTTGCTTGGAGTAATAATTTATTTTTTACAACTGATAGAGATTCATTTCTTTGTATAAAAATATACTAAAATTCAAAGCAAGGTATTCAAATATGTTTCTCGTTTTGTATTTCCTTTAGGATTCGGTACAGTCACAATATACATGGATATAAAACATTTGCAATTCAAATACTTTATTATTATGAATTTGTGTCTAATGAGAAACTGTTATCACGGCTCATTTATTACGCATTTGCTTATTTTCAAATAAATTGAAAACTGCGGATAATTTCTTTATACAATTATTCTTTTAATGTACTAAACATGAAGCATAACAGAATCAACATTTCATTTGCAGTGAATAATATGTTACTTTTACTAATATTAGTACTTTTATAGTTATCGACGCAACATTATTCAGCCAAAATGAAACTCAAGTACTATTATTTATGTATTATTAAGGCTTTGAAACAAATAGTGATATCAAAATTGTCTTATTATGCATATTTCATATAGACTCAAACTCTTCTTCTAATCGTACTCTATTAAAAATAATCATACATTCAGAAAATTACTTTATTGACCATATAACCCGTACGGGCAAACATATATGTCAAAATATATAACATTTAACTGCTAAAATATATTTGAAAATATAATTCGATTATATATTTTTACTTATATTCTTACTAATATATTTCAGAAATATATTCCGTGTAGGATGTTTAAATACTAGTCATGAATGAATCATATATTAACAACGTATTAACATGTTTTAAAGGTAATGCATATATTTTGTATATGTTGGTAATATATTTCCAATATATGATTCTTCCAATAATATATTTTTATTATATTTCATGTATGAACCATATATAATCCTTTGCATTTTATATAACTACGAATTACGTAAAATGCGAAACGAATATTCATATAAAAAATATGCTTTCTTTTACAAACTCCCTTTTTCGATATTAAACAAGTTGACAGTTGTGTTACCAAACAAACAAATATAGTATATTCAAATATACTGCGCCAAGCCTGGTATACATTCCAATCGAAACGCTTTTCTCAACTCTAAATGTTGACCATTTTTGAATGCAACAAGCGCGCGACACAAAACCGCGAATATCGATTGCAGAATGCAAACGCAAACCACGAGATATCTCGGGTTTTGCAAAACGCATACACATATGCACATACACACACGAAACCTCTTTCGCAAATTTCCGTTTCAATGCGTAATTCCGGGGCGTGAAGAGGCCACGAATATATCAACGAATAATTCAAAGGGTTGCAAAGTTGCTGACGGGTTGGGTTTTGTTGTTGTAAATACATTAGCAGTGCGTTTTCCTTTGTTGCTTGTGCGAGTTCTTAATAAAAGTACGTAAAACCAGGGCGGGATGGTCCTTGGAGGAAGACGAAGAGGCATCGTTATTTGTGACCCTGCTGCTCGCCGCAAAGGGTCTAGTCGCTTTGCAGGCCATTATCATGAAATTTGAATCGCCGACGCGCAAGTTTAACCCGGTTAAGAGATAGCCTTTTGAATGCATAAACGATTCGCCGGGCTAATAAAATGCAGAACCACGAAAATTTTAAGCACTCGTAACGTCGCTTTGTAATAATGAATGTACAAATTCATTCATTAGTTCGCATTGTTTTAATTTTAAATCAAACTAAATGGCCATAATAGACTTTAAACCATAATAGTTTTTATATTATATACATAAATAAATATATTACGTTCAAACTGTATTAAATATTATATTAAAATTGTATTACATTTTTTAATTTTGCATACTATAATTGCCGCATGTAAATGTGAATATTAAGTAAATTGTATAACGTAAATATAAATTTCGGCTATTTTTGTATAGCTGAAAATATACAGGAGTATTGTATTAAATTAAGGAATATTTGCTACTGTGATAAAACTAGAGAGGAATTTAATAATAAGATGCATGTAAGGAGGAAAGGTGTAATGAATGTGAGGTTCTGAACAATTGGGTAAAATGGTCCAAATTATTGTGGGTTGCAGGTGTAATGAGCTAGTCTCTGGAAGAAGTTGTGCAGGGCCACCGACGCTCGGCCACAAAGCGGTGGCTGAAGTGCACTGGCATCTGTGGCCAAACTATTCACAAGAATGACGCTCTTATTGACGAGGGGACCTCGTCGGGTGCCCATCCTCTGTATCCTGGCACTCTTCTTTCTGCTAGTCCTTTATCAGCTCGGTATCATTTGTAACACTACGAAGGAAACATCGCTGATGGTATCTAAAGAGGTAATCTACATAATCTGACATTTTTTAATACAATTTCATTTACTTTAATATTTTCGTATTATATGCACGAAAAGCAGAGTTGAGGAGAAATAAATTAACGAGTAATGTTTTTATTCTTTGATTTTGGAAGATGATATAATAAAAAAATTAATCTTATTAATTTTTAACAAAATTATATAAATAAAAATATGGGAAATATACTATAATAATATTTTAAAAAGAAAAATTATTATTATTATTTTTAAAGTAAACTCTAAACAAAAAATACATAAACAATACAATTATATAAAGTACCTTAATATCAAGTTTTTAAAACAACGTTGATTGTCAAGCTATTAAATGTATAAATGTAAAATATAATAGGTTAAAACGTCGAAGTTTTTATATCATTATTATATCAAAAGTAATTTTTCCTTTATTTCACTTTCCGTGTGTAAATAAGATGTTTAAAGAAGTGTCTTTTTTTATTTTTTAGTAATATTAAAGTTGTGTATTTTAATAGGAAATGTAAAACTGTCCATTTGGAAATCAAATGAAAATTGCATTGTTACGATAAATGAGTTATTTTACCTAAGGCTAAGAGGGTCGATTCTCTCAGTTTAGTCGAGTTTCCAATTGCAAAGTTGACCCCGTTGGATCGGGTGAGGTTTGCAAGAGGAAACCGAAGACAAGGATTGATCCTCATCTAGGAATCTCGCAGCTCAAATACCCAATGTCCTGGGGTGAACATGAGAAGCCAGAGAAAATTATTCAATTGACTGAATTTCATTTGATTTTGGAAAACAATACTGCGCATGGCTTACATATAAAAAAAGCTTGCATCATTATTTGAAAGACAAACAGTATAACAATTTTCTGTTTATTTATTGGTATTTTTGTTATTTCTATTGATTTTATCGTCTGAGTTTAATTAAAATTATATAAACAGATACGATGCAGTTGTAGTATTATATGATAGCGGAAAACAGCGCCGTTCCATTTGAACCGATAAATCTCAAACGTATGTATTTTGTTTCAAGAACCATTACAATAGAATCGGGAAAAATAAAAATCACGCTCCGGTGATTACAAGCGAGAGCACGATAAACTAACGAGACTCAAATCTTTTGTCGACCAATCCTAACACGTTAAAGTGGTCACGTCAACAAAGTACATAAGCTCTAAAGTTTTTCGAGTTTTAAATTTTTTTATGAAGACAATCCTTATAATCTTGCAATCAAAGACAAAAATGAATGTGCAATTATTCGTTTGATACACGTAGCACAAAGTTCCTATAATTTTTGTAGAATTGTATAGAAATATTTACTAAACTGTACATTAACTGATGGACAAAGTCAAAAAAACATCACAATTTATAGAATGTACAATATACATTAATATTTACATAACAAAAGTTATTAAAGAGTACAGTAAAAATTACGTTTCAGTATCTGAATTATTTTAGTCAGTGAAAAACTGTTGTGTTTACAAACATGAATTACATATTTATTTTACAATTTTTACTGAACTGTTTTATAAAAATTGCTCAATATTCTGAAAAGGCGCCATCTGCATTACGTGAAACTTAAATATACCATTTGCCAGTTGAGTTATGTAGACTGAACTGGCTCGGCTGACAAGATGGCAGACTATCACCTCGGAGACGCGAGATCGATTCTTCAAAACACGCATTTGTTTGTGAAATGTGTTAGTGAAAAAAAAAGCAGAAAAACAAGCAAAAAAAATAATCATCAAAACAGTAAATACCCGAGTCGAAAAGAAACTATGATTAAAGAATAAAAAAATGATCATTTAATGACGCATCATTTAAGCGTCATTAAATGATCGCAAAAGCCGGACTTTTAAGACGGTTTCACGATTTGTAATAAAATAATATTTCTTTAAATTTGCATCAAAAAACGATGCATAATGTGTATTTTTTTGACGATTAAATAAAATT
>JABFPJ010003091.1:0-17161 GCA_022817425.1 Gryon sp. ZL-2020 | reverse complement strand
TAATACTAATAATAATAATAATATAATAATGTAAACAAAACATTACAATAACAATGTAAATTAAACATTGATAAAATGTAAACGCCGCAAAATAAATAAAGTACAAAGAAAACAAAACAATGTATTTGTAGACAAAAATGAATTTAATCAGCTTTAACAAATTTCATTTTTTTCTCATATTTTTAGATAACTTGCACAAATCTAAATACCATGAAAAATAGTAATTAGTTCATTTTATTAACTATAATGAAAATACTTTTGAATTTAGCAAATTTTTGAATAAAATTTTGGTACATTTCCCAACTTCCCATCAACAATACGATTATCCTCTTGAGAAAACAGAGACAAAACGTTACGTATCGCTGACACAGAACACGTTCGCGAATTATCATAAACGATAACAAGACGATCGAGATTATACACGCAATTTTCGTCAGACCTCACACTCCCTTGGTTTCCTTGCGCTATCGCTTACTCTCCGCAGCAAGCTCACTGCCTCGTCGTTCCCCTTATATGATTTTTAGCTTTACACTAAACGCTCTTCGAGATTCATTCGTCAATTTTCCCGTAGATGAGTGGCAAACAAAAGACTACTTCATGCTTTTTATCGCAAACAAGTATCTCGCTACTTAAAAATACTGCAGGAACAATTTTATAACAGACGCAAACAGTCAACCCCAAGATGATAATATAAAACATTTTGTGAACAAAATTTATAATCTTACAATTAATAACATGATTATTAATTCAAGAACACATTATTCAAAATGAAAAAGAAAATTTTAAGATTTAAAATGTTTGATTCTTTTTACTTTTTTTGCAAAAAGAAAAAAACTAACATGTTTTCATTTGGTAAACTTAACAATAAAAAATGTTAGTTTCATTATTTTTATTATTCAGTTTAGTTGAATTTAATCTTTTTAATCAAAGTTGTTCATTGTGTGTAAAAAAGATAAAGATTCACTTGAAATGACGGTATCGTGTATATAACTAAACAAACAAAAGGCATAGTGTTTTATAAATCGGGTGCGAGTGGTACCACAAACAACGCCACGGGACTCTGGGTCGAGGGTGAGGAAATTTTCATTTATACAATGCAACGAGCACATGGCCGAAGTACTAGCCGTGACAGCAGCTGTCATGTTAAGCCGCTTTAGGACCAGCTATATTGTCCTTATTGCGATTTCTCCCACATATATATATATATATATATATTTACTGTAATATAATTTCCCTTAGGTTCCATCGAGTTTTCAGACCACTTCACTTCACTTCGCCATGTGTCTGCAGGTGTCTGACGTGTGTCAGAACACCCTTTCGTTCTTGATTCTCTCTCTACCCGGCTAATAACGCACTTTCCAATATATCACGTATCTCGTAAATCAAGTTCAACTATTTACGCGCGATCCATTTAATTACAGCGACTGTTCACATCAATGTTTCCCTTTTTGTTTGCACTATACTATATCGATTAATCGCTTCATCTGTTAATTATTTCTTACTCAAGTGATCTATCAACATTTATATATTTCGGATATTTGAAATTTTTATTAATCTTGAAGTTTTAAAAATGATATTAAAATTATTTCTGATAAAAGTATAATTCATATTGAAAAAAACATAGCTAATCTGAATGTAGGATCTTGAGAAATGCGACTTTAATATTTGTCCCAACAATGCTTTGTAAGGGACAAAAAAGTGATTTGCACCCGAATTGCATTACACTCAGAAAAACAGTCAGACGTGAAAAAAAAAGTATTGCAATTTATTGAAGCGCGATAATTTTTTATTCAGATCAATAGATTCAGGTGTTGTCAACCGAAGAGAATCGCAACACGGGGTGTCTTGAAAAATTCCTCCTCCCCTTCTTTTTGACCGTTATACCGTCAAATGTAGTTACAGATGATCTTTAAGGAAACTGTAAAATTTGACAATATGGTTCTTTAATCGCGACACGCGTTTATTTTTTTTTCTTGGGGGCACAGAAATAAATGATGAAATATCGAAAAATGTTCTATACAAGGCGTGTAAAATGTCTTTTGTCGTTTTGTTGTGGGTCCGAAAATATGATAAAATGTGGCGAGAGAAGAAAGGGACAATGAAATGACTTTGTCCGGCTAAAATGCGAAATGAATTAATAACAAGTTGAGGCGAATTTTGTAATGACACGCATTTCCCGAGTAGGAACGACGAGTTAATACGGAGTGTTGTAACGATTAATCACTTTTTTCCGCGACAGACCCCCTAAAGCACGATATTCTCGAGGTATAATCAATGTCTCGCTTTATGGTGACAATTCCGTTACAAACGAGCTTTTTTAGTATTGCTTTCTTTTCTACTTTTGTATGACAAAATTCTGCTTTTATTACTTATTTTATATTGAACATTTTTACAGATAAAAAATAACTACATTTTTATCTAAAATTAATTAAAATTTGTATTTATTTAAATATAAAAGTCGAAGTAAAAATATTGAAAGAAGTTTAACAAGCATTTTTATGTGAAATTATTATTATTTTTTTTTTTTTTAATGAAAATTATTGATTTTTAAGATTTTTATCGATTGCATCAACATCCAAAATAATTTGATCGACAATTTACTTTTACCTCTTATTACCTTACTCGAACGACACTGTCAAGTGAATATTCGCTCGATAAAACACGAATCGAATTTCAATCAGACAAAAGTATCATATTTCGCAAGGGTTCAATGATTCATTTCCACGCTTTTTCTTTTTATTATCAAGCTGACTTTTCATAGACGAATGTTAGGTGAATTTACGATACATTTTTCCCGTGTGTTTTGCAATATATATATCTACGTGTTTTCCTGTTCAATGACTTATAACACAAGTTGAGACGATGAATGCCAGCGAAAAAAAAGTATTGGAAAACGATTAGGGGAAGAAGAAGGCGTTGCGAGAAAAACAAGTCGACTTTACAGCATGAGATCTTCATGTTTGATCAAAATTCTCTGTTAATCGACAAAGTCTTTTGTCGAGCAAAAAAAAAATTTTTAAAGAAGAAGACGAAAAAAGAAATATCATTGCTGATCAAGTCGGCAAGAGTGTTTTGAACTTGGTGTGTCAGTTAATTTACGGAATTGAAATCGGGTGACATCAAGTGGGTTTGATTAAGTTTGGTTCCATGAAACTGCATTACGGCGAATTTTATTTGCAAATTATTTTTAATTGCGAAGTGAAATATCAATGACATATTGAAGGACAATTGAAGACGCTCAACATTTTACATTGCTTACGTCAGCGGTCAATGAAATCATTAAGGAACCCCGAAAAAAGGCCAATGGTCAAATTTTGTGACATTAAAAGAGACAGTGAGAAATGTTTCAATGATGTAACTTTTCGTTGCAAATTGCAGAGCAAATCATCGGCGCTGACTATGACGAGACAGATTAATTGAATTTTAACGGCAACAATTTTACAAAATTAACTATGCTAAAATTACTATCATTTTTTATTTTCATTTAATCTTAAGAGTTTCCGAAATGAAAAAATTTAAGCACATTAATTTCATTAACTTAATCTCCTACTTTTCAATAACATTTAGTTTAGTTACTTGCGATGGACAAAATGACTTGAAATGTTGCCAAGTAAACATCAGAGAAAGTAAAAAAAAGGTACAAAAAAGAGAAAAAAAAGGAACAAGTATCTTCTACTTCGCTTAGCGCAAATTCATTTCGCTACGGCAAAATTTAAATGAAAATGCTATTCAATTTAAAGTTCGCAAATATTTTGCCGCAAGTTCATAAGTATTTTGAAATTAAAAGGAAACAGACCGGCACATAAAGGCCGAGAGATATTTCATTTGCAACAACATTTTATTAAAATGTTACGGTTGCAATGTTAGTGCAGGAGGTTTTTGAATGTTGGATTGAAGGATGTTGGTTTAACCTAAAATGTTGCAATTACACCTAAAATAATTTTGAACATTACCAAAAGTAAGAATCTACAATTAGAAGTTATGTGTAAATTGATAATACTTCATTCGTTATGTTTAAAATTTATTTTAAGTTACATTTCTCGTCACTCTTCTAACCTAAAAAAATTATTAATTACTTAAAATACTGAATAATTACAAAAATGAAACATGTTTATAACCAAAAATTAGTAATCTGGGGTGACATAACTTAAAAATATCATAAAAATTAACATAACCTATCAAGATAATAACTTATAGCGTTTTCTCTAATAGAGTTTATTAATGGCGTATTCGCTAAGCATCCAGTACAATTCTTTCGAATGTTTTGTACTGGAAATTGTGGAATGCGTGTTCACAAACTTCAACATTCATATATAATAATAATGTTAAGCAGAATACAAGTTCATAAAGTACATTTTTTTAAAATAAAAATGTTTGTACTTGAATACGTGTTCACGAAACATTATTATAAAATAATAATATTTCACTGGAATGCGTGTTCAGATAAATTTTTCGTATGTTAATTTTTAACCTAAGTCATACGTTTTTGGCCGAATACACCATAACATGAAAATGTGACGAAAAAATGTTCCTTCACTTTTCGTTAAATGCGACTTTTCTTCTGTCCGTTTAAAACAATATTGGTGTATTCGGCCAAAAACGTATGACTAAAATATTCTAAAAAATTTAATACTTATACGTCTAAATACTGTCTAAACGTAGACATCATGAACCGCAACAAATGTTTAATAGGAGCAATTGAATTTTTATTTAAAATTCTGTTATCGTTATATATGATAACAACAATTTTCCAATTGAATATGATCAATGTAATTGAAAAAATTGAAATTTAACATGATTAATCGTTTTTTTAATGTAAATGTTTTTTTCCAGTTTCGTTCATTATTTTTCTTGAATCACTGATTTTTTTTCTAACAGTTTTATCAATTGAATTATAAATAAATTGAATTGAAATATTTTTTATAAGTATCAAAGAAATTATAAATTGACATGTGTCAAATAAAAATTGCGACAGTCAAATTTTCAAGTTTAAACAACTTTTTAAAAGAACATGTTTTCTTTCAAGAATTGCAAGTTTTTAAAACGAGAATTTGTAAACTCTGTTAGAGAAAACGCTATTAATAAAAATTTCATCCCAAAAAGTGAATGTACAAAATTTTTTAAAAGTAAGGTTATGTCTATTCAAACGTCGTATTCCAATGATATTTCATCTTAAATAAAAAAAATAGCAAAAATCATTTGCAATGGCAAAATAATGAACTCAATCCATTGAACGAAGACATGGGCTCCGATGTAAAGCAGCTAATATTCCGTCCCATTAGCCCGGCCGCTCGTAAAGGAAGAAACATGGAATAAGTACGCGCACGAGCGATACGGCATAAAGCGATGTATTTGGGCACAGCAGTCTAACGTTATATGTATGTGATATATGATATTTCGACGCGGCCGGGGATATCGATGCGACCGGCCGTTCGTTGGTTGTCGCGGTGGTGGGGGATGCACGAGAGTGTGCCGTCGTAAAGGGACACGTCATGCAGGGCCCGAAAAGGGCTCCCCGGGGGTGACGGAAACGTCTCATGTGTCCGGTACACGGCACGCCGCAATAAAACAACAACCAATAAACACACCTTCCAAACTTTTTCGACATTTCTGTCAAAATTTAATTGAATCTAAGAATTGCAGAAACGAAAATATAAAAATAAAATCTGGATCTTTGTTTTTTTTTTTTTTTTTTTTTTTTTTTTTTTTTAGGAGAAAATTTTAAAACTTTTTTGGCAACAAAAAACCTATACGATTTCGGCACAGCAATACCGCTAATACGTTAGTCGTGAAAAACGCCAGACGATCGATTTGAACACCGGACAAAAAAGTGTATGCGAAATTGGATACCCTTTTCCCAATGCAAAAATGAATACATTTTTGTCAAATTATGCGATACGAAGACAAATAAAAACTACTAATTGGAAAGATAATACGATATTTAAATGTTAAATTTGATATTTGTGTAAAATGTTATAATGCAATTTACTTTGCAAAATAAATTAAAATTAAAAAGTAACATTAAATAAAAAAAATAATTGAATAATGTTTTAGTTGTTAAAATTTTTTCTTAAGATTAATATGTAGATCATAATTATATAAATGAAATAATAAAACTAAGTAATACATTATTTAAGGGTTCATTTCGTCTACTAGTTTCCATCCATTCCAAAGATGACCCATCAATGACCCGAATCATTGACTGTAATAAATTGCATTACTGTTTCAATGTCAAAATCACTTCAAACATTCTTTTCGAAAAGGAAGTAATGCTCCATTCAACTTAAAATAATTGAATATTTGAATTCAAAATAATGTCGAAGTTGTTTAAATTATAACATTAATTATTAAGTTTTTACATGTTACTTTCCTCTTGTTATGTTACTTTGTATCAATATTTTTCCAATTAATGATAAACATAAGATAATTTGATAACAGAAAAATAATTGGAAACTTTTAAATTCGAGATGTTGAAACATTTTTTTGATGAAACATTGCTGTCCTTCTTCGTACAAGTATCTTAATTTAATCTAATTATCGATCCAATGTTTCATGACACGGAAACATAAATATTCCCGGTAAACAATTATTGATCAAATATTTGAATGTGATTCACAAATAAAAAGAAAAAAAATCAAATACATTTGTCACTATAGTTACATATTGACATAACCTATGAAATGTTTTCTGAGAAATACAAATATATAGATAGATAACGTATATAACTCTATTTAGATCAAAAACGATTATCTACGGACATATAACGGGTTATTTTTTTTCTATCTAACATAGAATTTATGAATTAAAAATGTATATATTTTTATCATTTTATATTTTACTTATTAAAATAACAAAATATTCTATTCTTTTTAATATATCAATGACAAATTTGTATTTACATTTTTGCTTTTATTTATATTTACATTTCAATCGTGTTTATTTACAACTTGTAAGTTTATTTATTTTCTTTTTTATTTATGTTTATTGCTGATTTACAGTTGTATTAATTTATCTTTTCTACTCTTTTACATTTATCATCATTTATTCTCAAATTTTGCAATACATTGTTAACCCATTCAACCAACTGTGATTACGATAAAGATAACAAAACATAAGTCTGATGCTTCGACGCCTTTTGGTAATTTCTATTTGATATGTTTGTAGATTCAGTTCACCGGTGTGATAAGGACTGATTCAAAAATGTCTGTTTAAATAAACCAAAAATTTGTCTATTATCCGCGTTTATATACTTAAACTGATAAAACATAACTGGACATATGATTAAAATTGAATAGCAGATATTTATGTCAGGTTGAAATTTTCTAAAATGAATCATACAAATTGGTATAATCTTTATAAATAATACACGTATTTTCGTATGTTTTGTCATAATAATTTTAATGTGCAATGTTTTTTCTGAATTAAAATTTCTATGAGTCTTCATATAAAGCATACAAAAGAAGTATTAGAAGTATGTCTGCCCACCATATATTTATAGATCATACTTTACATAAAGCATTGTCTTCAACAATTAAAACAAGTGATATTTTTGACAAATCATCAATTGTCAAAAGTTAGATGAAAAGATCTCGGAGTACCTGAGATAATTTAACTTCCATAACTAAATCATATATATTAAGTAGAATAACGTAAATAGCATTGCTTCTTCCGAGTTCTCATTAAATTGAATTTGCACATAACGTAAAGGTTATATTTGAAAAAGTAAATAAGGCGATAAAATTTCCGCAAAATGTTATTTCAAGTACACAAAACATTAGTTCAGAAAATATTCCGGTATAACCAACATAATAAGAAAACGAAATAGTTAAACATAATAATAGCTTCGGCTGACCTTCCTATAGCACACACAAATCTAGTATACGCTTATGTCAAGCTTTGACAACATTCCGAAGACAATCGTATAATCCATTTGTTATTATGATATTAATTTTTTGCCGTTCATTTCGCGAAATCATACGGATTTTCAAGTGATAACAAAGTTATTCTCTGTCACGTTATTAGTATCCTGATTTTTTTGTCGGGTTTTGTTGGTAATTTTCTAAAATATTTTCTTAATCTCTTTTAATAACAGGAATTAATATATTAAATAAAAAATAACATAAATAAAATCGTATACATTGCAGAAAGTTTATCTACATAACCTTTTTTTGAGGTTAGGTATTAAAATTATCTAACCTCAAAAACTCATTTCATATGCAAGTTATTTCAATCTAATCAATAATGTAGACATATTTTATTGTTAAAACATGTGCTAAATTGCAATGCAAATTTAAGGTTAAAATTGAAGATATACTGAATTATTCAATTGTTTAACTCAATTTTACACTACGAAATAATGCAAAATTCAAGGAAAAATTACTCAACTTTTGTTATTGATATATGATATAAAATAGAAAGATCTGGTTTAATAATATTCCTTATTTTTGCATCTCCTCATTGACATTTAATAACAAATATCTTAACAAAAATGTATATTTCTTTATCAGAATAATAATAGCGAAATATTAGTTATAATAGAATAGTAAAAGACATCTCCCTTAATAAATTGGTAATTAGTAAGATTATATATTTCCCAGTTTGTCTTACTAAACAATCTTAGGTAAATCTTCACTAAATGTAGTAGTATGTGGACGTAAGTATTTTGTTCAAAAGTAACAATAACATTACAATTAACATTAACATTAGTAATCATT
The DNA here is from genome assembly GCA_022817425.1 of Gryon sp. ZL-2020. Taxonomy (NCBI): domain Eukaryota; kingdom Metazoa; phylum Arthropoda; class Insecta; order Hymenoptera; family Scelionidae; genus Gryon; species Gryon sp. ZL-2020. The sequence goes on along the minus strand of JABFPJ010003091.1, from coordinate 8,447 downwards.
ACTGTAATAGTTAAGGGTTGGCCTCAAGTACAATACTGATTACTGTACGAACAATAATGTTTCGTGTTTCGACAACTCTTTGCTGTCGTTGAACAAGACTATTTAATGTCATAATAGATGATAAATAACAGATAATATTAAGATAAAGAAAAAAAACGTTACCTCCTTGCACGGCAAAGCCGAAGAGTGAAGCGGTGGCCGCGGCAGCGGCCACGAGTAGGAACGCTTGGGTCCCAGTGGCGCGCTTTCGCCTGGCGGCGTGGTAGCGACGTTGGTGCAGATTAAGGGTGCGACTTTGTGTTCTAACGGTTTTGTCCGTCGGACAATAAGCAAACTGTAAGAGCGCCAATGATGATGATGCTGTTGTTGTTGTTGCTGATGATGATGATAATGATTGCGCCGGCCCGGCGTTGTCGACGAGGGACCAATCCTCATCGTCCTCGTCGGTCTGGTGCGCTCTTACAAGGTGACGTTGGCTGCGAGCTTGCCGTTGCCGGGGGCTGCGGGACCTGGGGTGTAAAGGCCCGGTCATGGCCTGGACAAGCGGGCCCAGCAGCGGGTACCGGTCTCGTCAGCGTTTTCGGTCCAACACGCCGGCGTGTTGCCTTGGCAGGTGCACCCGAACGTCGGGCTCCCTTACAGGCATCACCACCGGCCGGTTCCGCGTCTGGCCCCAATCTCACAACCAGCTAAGCCCCACACTCTTCTCTCTCGTCTTTCTCGAGACTTTTGTCAGCCTTCTTTGTTATCTTTCTCTTATCAATGGTCCACTTTCGTTGTTGCGAATAAGGAAAACCAGTAATTAAAACAAAACAAAAAAAAAGAAAAAAACACCTTGGCCGCAAAAACAGTTTTACCCTATAAAATGGAGAACCCCCGCGAATTGGAGAACCTGCAAAGCGGCAACAAACCTGGCGCACTTTTTTTGCACTCGAGTGTCGCGCGAAACCGACCGCCTCGCTCTCAAACGTGAAACCCTTTAACGGGGGTGGTTCACCGGACGACGTGAGAGAGAGAGAGCTCTCACTCTCCTCTTACTACTATTACCACTCTCATCGCGGCGACCCTAACTTCGTATCTTCGCTCTTCTGCAAAAACTCTCTTTTTCTTTCTGGATTCTTCTTCTTTAAACTCTTCTTGTTCTTTTTCAGCTACGGCTTTTGTTTTCCGCTTAGCCGCAAAATTGTATTCTACTGTTGTTGTTGATAATACCTACTGGTAGGTTAGTTACATTGAATTGAATCAATCGGACTAAACGGCAATTATTCGCAATCAAAGAACCGAAGCAAACTTTGGTGTGATCTCTTTAAACTTTGGGGAATAGATGGACGTGGGTGAGGGATTTGTGAAAATTGGTTGGCTTTGGAAAGAAAAAAAACGAATCCTCCGCACTGATCCGCACCGATCCGAGGTCGAAGAGTGACGGCAGCTGTCATTGGCTGCTCGGCGTGTGAGCTCGACGAAGACTGCCGCGGCTCTGACTCGGACTACTGAGGAGGCCTGCAACTGCAAACCACCAGCCCACAGCGCCGCTCGACGCACGACGACGACTCCTCCGCTCTCCTTAACGCGGACGTTTCTCGGAACGCGCGCGCAACAGCGCCGCCACCGCGCCGTACAACAGACACCGCCACCGCGCCGCAACGCAACGCAACACCGCCACCGCCGACGACCACGTCCAGCACAGACGACCCTGCGAGTCACACTATCACCAAGACCTGCCCGACCAACATCCAAAGCCATCGTCCTGCCAAATCGATGATACCCAAGAATCACTTTCTTCATGGGGGCTTTTGCCTCTTCTTTTTCTTCTTCTTCTTGATTATCAATTGATTGTACATTTGTTCTTCTTTTTCTTCTTTAGTTTTATTCATTTGTTTTTCTTTAAGCATTTTGAACTTCAAACTAATTGAAATAAAAAAATGACAAATGTAAGAATCTGCAGTTTCAGGGTTGCTATCCAAAAAGACTGAATTTTTATGAAGAATTTCAATGTTCTTTAATTGAAATTATATTGCAATTACTAGCTACTAGTATATAAAGTTCTTTTTTCTATACATTCGTAATATTTAATTAAATAATTCAGCATATTTAAAAGGAACAAAGTTATTTCATAGTAAATAGATTTGTATTTGTATTTGTACTTATATAAAATTCAATTTTATTATTATAGATGAATTGTAAAGATATAATTGAAAATTATTAATTTGGAAAATATCTTTTAGCAATATTAATCTTGCCGCTTTTCAAATTTTAATTAAAAAAATATTCGCTTGTATTTACTCTGTCGAACTAATAAGGGTTACTTTGTGAAAGAAAGGAAATTGTACATTCTCAACAATAAAATTGTTAATAGAGATAAATATTTAAAGTAAAATTTCGTTTAACATTAATTAAACGTTATTTTAAACATTGTCTTGTTTTCATTAATGTTCCCAGATATCATTATCATTATTTATATAAAATTGTACATATAACATTGAACATCTAAGCAGAATTTCGCATCTGAGAAAAGTCGTACAAGTAAAGTTTGTGTTTATAAGATAATTAATATGTTGATTATTCTTAACTACTTATTCATTTTACGTGCACAATATTTGAAACCAAATATTGTTAAGTAGTAAATCTATAAAATCTATATTATATGTAATTATAAAACATGAACCGTTAGCATCCAAACATATAATAACAACAATCGTATTCCAAAATTTGGCAAATTCTTTGTCTGTCTTTTCTTTTTTGATAATTAAAAAACAATAATCATTATTTATTTAATATAAATCAATTTTCCTCAAAATCTAGTAATTTTTTAATGTTTTTTGCATCAACTCCAAAAGAGGCCGCAATTTGTAATAAAATTGTTTTTCAATTGAATACAGTAGTAACTGAACATTATTATATTCATTAATGTTTAAATGTAAAAGTAAAAGGTGAAATTGTATAAACGTACAAAATATCACAGTTTATCTGGTACTATGCATGTGCATCAAAGTACCTACACCTGGTTTAACTGATACGGAACCCCTATCATTCGAGTACCGCTAATTGCAGTGGACTTTGAAATACTTTAATCTTGTCGTTACTCTTTGACAACACTATTCGTCAAAATAACATGTTACATTTCAACCATATAAATTATATTTGATATAAAAGTATCATTACCATAACGTAAAAATCGAAAAATTAAAAATTATAAAATTCAATTTCTCTTTTCAATCATCTTTGATATTCACGAATTAATATTAATAATAATATTTTTTTGTTCTTAGACACTCAACGCGCTTGAAGACAGCAGGTAAGCAGAGGGTTACTAAGCACCTGGAGAACATTGGGTGGTCACCACTGTAGTCGCCAGGTGGTTGCAACTTGTTGTCCCTAGACAATATCACTCGCGTTAGCCCTTAACTTTCATCCTCGCTGACATTCAGACCTCATGCAGAAACTATAAAACAATTCTCAAATAATCAAAAGTCAACTTATGTTAAAAAGAAACTCATTTTGAAAAAACTACTTTCACTCAAAACCATATATTAATTTAATTTTTGTTTTCTATTTGAATGCAAACATAATATATATTAAAAATAATTTAATTGAGATAATAAAAGATTATATAATCCAATTTCGGATTAAAAGATGCGGTTTGCACACTATATCAAACAAATAACGGTCTAACAATTGCATCGGCAAAGGATGTTACATACATATAGCGAAGGAAATTCGCAGCTGCCTTTACAGGCCATTTAACAAGCCTGTTATACCCTCCTCGTGGGGGCAAAGTGTCATGTCCTTTGAGGCAAGGTCTTCCTCTGAATAGCTACCCAAATAATTCCGCAACGCAACGTAAATCCTCCACAATTCTCCATTTGCAAAAGCAGTCTCCATTTAATTTACTCATTCACGCGTCTCATGATATTTTGCCAACATCTAACAAGACTATTTGATTCCAAATCAAAAACTGCTAAATTGAAAATTTAAAGAGTCCATAACTCACACGATTATTAAGTTATTATAATCAGTTTATTCACAACTCAGTGGTTGTCCATTAAATTGACATTAAATCCCACTCAATGGCGCCCCCTCATTCAAAGCCATCGTAATACAGAAAGAGAGAGAGAAGGAGAGCGGAAGAGAAATAACAAGTATTCGTGTGCGGTTTTACTAATAAATTATAAATGCTCGGGGGAGTTTATCTTAAAGACAACTTTCAACAACACAATTCCTGGCTGCGTGTTTTCGACGGATGAATAGCTCAAAATAAGAAGATAAAGGCCAAGCTTTTAAGCTAAAACAGCAATAATGCAGATCCATTTTCAAGTCCCTCATATTCTTCGCAAGGATTTTCTTCGTTTGTGAACGAAGTCCTGCCCGAGTCTTATATTATAGGCTTCTCCTTCGTCGTTTAATTCGGCCTTTCACTTTCCATTAATTTCTCAGTCTCGTAGTTTTTTTCTTTCTTTCTTTCTTTCTTTTGCAGTTGCTATCGAAGTTTCGTAGATCGGTGTTAATTTGAAGAACTGTAATAAAGAGAAGAAGGAAAAGGCAGAAGCTGAAACGAGAAAGCCGCATTAATTTTCCCGTACGACCCTTGAAATATGTATTTGCTATTCACTCTTAGAGGGGACTGAATTCATCCTTATAAAAGGCCTCCTGTCTTAACAGCGCACTGCTGCTCTCAAATTAAACAATGTTGACACGAACAAATGCTTTTAATAGCAAATCACTCAATTATTACGTAGAGAATAATAATATTCGATCATTCACAATATTTCAATCAAGATTTTACTGCATTTTCTAGTCATTTTTACGATTTTAATCTATTAATTAAATATTAAAACCTTTCAAGTCTTTATTAAAGTATTGATTATTTAAAAAAAAGTATAAAAGACTTCTGCTAAGATATACCTTTTTATTTCTTTCGTCTTCTTTTTAATACCAGGCGTATTTTAAAGAGAAAATCGTTTCGCTAACATTAATCGGACATTTCTGCGTAGAGTATAACGTGACAACTGAACATTAAGGGTGGTTACGGGAGTAACTGTGGGGAGATCTAAAAATACTTAAAACCGTCTATCGTGTAGACGCATATCATATCTATCGCAAATACCGTGAAGAACAAACATTTGTAAATGTCCACTCGCTTTATTTTACCTGAACATTCCGCTACTTTACTAGCCAATGAATAATTTTAAATAATATTTTGCGGTCTTAAAAACTCGATCAAGATATTTTTATATTCTCTAAATTAATTATTCATCGAAATATATTTAAATATAAAATAAAGGAAATTGAATTATAAAAATTGTTCAATTGGATTAATTAATCATAAGTATCAAAAACTGAACAAAGTGGCTCATCCGATAATAATCCGATTACTTTCGCAAATGTTAACATTGATGATCGTTTTTGAGTGCACATTAACGTTTGATGCTGAAATGATCTGTATCGAAAATTTTCTTGCGAATCTGTCGTCAGAGTAAATCCTCTTTGATCTTATGGGCATGAGTCACGCGCATGTTAGGCATTAGTTGGATCCGAGGGCGTTGAATGAAGATTCACTTGCGATAGCGGAAAATCGCTATAGAACCTTCATGAACATTCTTTTATCGAATATTTTAAGGTTTTAATGATGAGATCAAAAATACGTTCCATTAAAGTAATTGATCCTTCAAAATAGCAAATTATCTACACAGAAAAATCAAATATTTTAATTTGTATTATTTTATAGTATTTTCAACAAATATCATGAAAAACGTACATTTTTATATTTTTAAGGGTAATGTTTTGTTAAATTTATGTTGTGAGACTGAAATATAATAAAAGATAGTAAAAATGAGTAAATTATAAGTTATGTGTTGCAAAATGATTTCATTAGTTTATAGCTGCTGTTTATTTCGATCAATCTGATACGAAGCTATCGGATCTAAGAAGAAGCGTTGGTGGTTATAGAGCAAGTGGGACACGGAGAAAGGGGTTAGATACCGTTCAGTGACAACCGCAAAACTCGAAATGACATCGTCGGACTTGGCTTCCGGCCATTTCCGAGCTATTGATCCACGACACGTTACGACGCTCTATGCTCTACGTGTAATTATAGGTGTATTGTATGGAGCAGCCACACGTTAGTGACGAAAATATATACATATCCATATATTAGGATATTTCACACGAAACTGCATTTCTTTCATATTTTCAAACTGCGTCAGCTGAAAATTCCAATATCCAACTTAATAGAAGATCATTACTAACGTTGCATATAAAGACAATTCTGAAATTGTATATTTAAAAAAAAAATATCAAGAAAAATTTAGAAAAGAAAATTTTAATTCTACCTTTAGAAATGAAAAGATATATTTCAGCTTAAATTAATGTAAAAAATTTTCCTCCGTAAAATATCGCTTATTTGACACCAATATGTAAAGTATGAGTAGCCAATTATCAACATAGTCTGGCAAAGCGTATTAATTGAATATCGTAATTGACGATTAGCGCTTAACGTTTATAGGAAGGTATAATAGAGTGAAGCATAAATTATCGATATGGCTTGATTAAATAATGCGTATATGACTTATTGGCTGACACTGATATTGGCTCGCACCAGACCAAAACTTAGTTCATACATTTTAAAGTCTTGCAAGTCGATTTTTGCTTTATAAATTATAGCATAAGTACACACGATGCCGTACGTGTGGGCTCCCTATGGATAATCGATAGATGAGAATTAGTTTGCCAAGCATAGTCTCGGCTTACTTACTGAGACTTGCGGTGGATAAGTCTAATAACAAATCGGATTTCGTTTTTCTTTATCAAACGAAATTTTTCCCTTATCATCGAAAAATATTTATATTAATTAAATTATCTTAACTTAACAATTATAACTCAAGTAATTGTGTACATTTAATTTATTGACAAATTTGTTTGATTTCATTCTATATAATCACAACAAAGTATCAGTAGAAAACAGTATGTTGTAAAATCATGTTAACATAAAGCAAACAGTTGTGCATACTCATCTGTGACATCAAATTATTCTGATGAAATAATTATAATTTATATTTAAATAATAATTTAATAATTTTTAAACTGTAACTATAACTTCAGAGTTTTTCTTATATATAAATTTAGTATTCCTTAATTATAGTATCCTTACTAATACCAATCAGATAAATTTTATAACAAAAATAAAACACAAAATAGCACAAATCTTCAAAGCACCAAAAAAAATGTAATTTCAGTTTTGTAAGATTATTTAAAAGCTACAAACTACAGTTATACCCGTCTGCAATGCAGTCTTTTTATCCCATACAAATATATGTTATTTTATATTAATAAATGAATCCAAATAGCCATTTAATTATTCAATAAGAATGAAATAAATAAGAATTACTCGCAAAATGCGTTAAAACTATATAACATTCAAATTAATCTTAATTGATTGTAAAATCGCCAGCAAATAATAAAGAAAAACTAATTTACAATATTTTTTGTTTCTATGTGATATTGAATTTGACACAATATTTGATATTGGAAATTTGTACTTCTAACTTAGAATATATTAATCAATTAGTTAGTTGACTTTTTTGTAGCGCATATTACATTTGCTATATTTGCACTCAAGCTTTAAATGGTTATTGAAAAAAATCCGTCACTTCAGCGAGCTCTCGAGCGCGTGCCTGTTCGTGAGCCCACCGAGCTTCGGCAAGCTTATCGCAAAGGCCCCACTTTTCGTGATAAATGCGCTGACCGCACTCCAAACACTTTTTTCCCCCTAAATAAAGTTTTATATTAATATTTTATATTAAATATTGTATATTTTTAGAGTAATTAATAAAATTCGAGATTATTTTTATTTTACCGTGAAAAGGAGGTGTTTTCATATACAATTTGAGACAACTTATGTGTATGAGATGTCCACAATAAAGTCTCTCAACGTGCATGTCTGAACTTTCATCAACAACTTCCTTCGGGTCTGTTGGTAGACATTTGTTTTTACATTTTAAACAATTTTCTGCCGGAAATCGCTTCACAGATCTGTTCAACGTATTTAAAAATAAAGTTTTTAAATAACAATTATTATAATCAATTTTTGTTATCAAAGAAAAGTAATTGCTATGATGTATACATAAAGCATTCTTCTTTTGACTCACTTAATTATAAAATTGACAACTTTGTACAAAGACGGACCAGGTTTAAACGGCGGTTGATTTGCCGGTTGTTTAAGGGGCGGTTCGACACATTTGCGAGCTATTTCTTTGGATTGAATATGTATGAATTTTTTAAAATTTGGAGGGAAATTTGTTTGCGGTTCCTTGAACCTATAAAATAATGAAAACAACTATAATATTTCGTTACATTTTATGTACTGAAAATAAACCTAATTAAATGAATCTTTTAAATAAGTATAATAATGCAAAATATACTTGCCCTACTGATACTGATGGATAATCCTC
>JABFPJ010003090.1:0-17166 GCA_022817425.1 Gryon sp. ZL-2020 | reverse complement strand
GCAATATATTTAACTCTTAATGTAAAAAAATAACTTAATTAACATTTATCTTATACAGTTTTTAGATATTGAAATTTTATTTCAAACAAATGTTAAGTATATGAACAAGTACTGTGCCAGTATTCTGCCAACGAATGTTATTCATTTATAGAGAACCGTTGGCCCTACCATCGGGACAGTATATTTATTGTGGCAAATATGTATCGAGACAGTACATTTTGCCAACCATTGTTTGCCAGTACTGTGCCAGACTTCGGCCATTTGTCACCACTCGCTTAATACCAACATTTCTTTATGGATAATTCCATATAAAAATAAAAGTATTTAAACTATATTTTCAATTATATTTTAGCGTCGCGTACGGAAAAAAATATAAGTCAAAATATGTGTCAAAATATATAACTTTTTGCCGCTAAAATATATTTAAAAATATATTTCAAATATATTTTTTTTCATATGTAAATATATTTTTGCATATATTCTACAAATATATTATTACTTTTTACAAATATATCTCAGAAATATATTTGAAATATATATTAAATATATAACTTTTTGTCGAAAATATATGTGCACATATTCACATATATTTCGAAATATATTTTGTTCCGTTAGGGGTCAAAATATATATTTTATATTTTAACACAAATTTTGATATAAATATTTGTATTTTCTCCAGAAAATTATGTTGCCAAAGTTATCGTCATTCATCTCACCCACACACACACATACACACAGAAACACACACTTCATTCGAACTATTTATTCTTAAAGTGTTGATACACCCGTGAACGAATAGGTCGGACAAAATGAGTCTTTATTTCGTAGCGCATCAATCCGAGTTTGTTTAACAGACAAGCCCAAGTACTGTGGCAGTTAACGTCGACGACGCACACGAAGCAGATGCGCGCCTTGACGGAGCCTGTGCCACTTAACTCCACTCGTCTGTCTCGCTTCAACCAACCCTCGTCAACCAATCGTGCTGTCTCTTTTCAGCGAACTCCAGGCGATTTGCTATTCTGTCGCCGGTGTCATCGATCCGTCGCTCAACGGTAATCCTATGCGCGCTGGCCTCCAACAAAAATGCACTATTCAAGTACGTGTTGTACAATGAGTCCAAATGTTTTTGCTCAAATGCCTCGAATATGTTATGTTTCGCGCACAAATGTTGACAAAATCATTTTGTGTCCGCATTTTGGGCACTTTTTGTTCATCCCATGAACATTTCGAATCTATTACTGTGAACTGCTAATTGGTCGCTTTTTTCTTCCCCATTTTGCAAACGTATTACGTGTTAAAAGTTGGGCAATGCGTCGTAAAGAATACAAGCACTTTGTTTCAAGTGCAAGCTTTTTCCAACTTACGCTTATTCAATATTTCAACAACATTGTCAGTGCGAGACTCAATTTAGAGGAAGACGTTTTATTTTATTGATGCATTTTAATCGTTGCAGGTGATTTTGGAGATGGCTTTTGAGGGAAATTTAGAAAATTGATTGTGGAAGTTTAGAGGGATTTTGGGTAAAATATTTGGAAATATATTTTGAAATGGAAGCGCAAGTATAAGTGGAATAGATAAAATATATTTTCGGCGAACAGTTAGGTGTTTTGAAGTATGTTTAAATATATTTGTTCAACTATAAATTTTTGCATTTATTTTCAAAATACATTTTTGCATATATTTCCACATTATATTTTTGCATTTATTCCCAAAATATATATTTTGCATATATTTCCAAAATATATTTTTGATATATCTTCTAAATTATATTTAGGCATATATTTTCAAAAAATATTTTTGCATTTATTTTCAAAATATATTTTTGCATATATTTCGTAAATTATATTTTTGCGTAAATTTCCAAATTATATTTTTGCATATATTTTCAAAATTCATTTTAAATCGAGAGGATATATTTAATATATTTCTTCGAAAAAATATTTGAAAAGATTTATGAAAATGTATGCGAAAATATATTTCCGAAGTTGTACAAATATATTCAAATTATATTTTTGCATATATTTGCAAAATATATTTTTTGACATATTTCCAAATTATATTTTTGCATATATTTTCAAAATATATTTTTTCACATATTTCCAAATTATATCTTTGCATTTATTTCCAACATATATTTTTTGAATATATTTTCAAAATATATTTTTACATATATTTTCGAAATAAATTTTTGCATATATCTTCTAAATTATATTTTGGCATATATTTCTAAAAAATATTTTTGCATTTATTTTCAAAATATATTTTTGCATATATTTCCCAATTTTATTTTTTGCATATATTTTCAAAATATAATTTTTGCATATATTTTCCAAAATATATTTTTGAATATCCTATCCAACGTGAGTATATTTACTATATATTTAAAATATTTTTTCAAATATGTTTTAGCGGCAAATAGTTATATATTTTGATATACATTTTGATGATAAATGAATGATATATTTTTATACAAATAATTTTTGCAAATAGATTGAGTAATATATATCCTGAAGCACTGAAATGATCATCCAAACTATATTTAGATTAAATGTTTTGCTAGCTTGCTTGCATAGCAAACTAAACTGTTGATCGTATATGTAATCGAATAATGAATGACGTACGTCTCCGCAAATTGTCTAAACAATTTGTCATAATTAATATACAAATGATCCAATGTCACTGAAATATCATTTTACTCGATCGGAAATTCATATTCATTTTTGTTGTCAAACAATTTTTTAATTTCAATAATTTTTATTAATAATAGTTTCTAATATGAAAAATATATATTGCGAATATATCCTTAATATATTCTGAATTTATTTTGTATATAACAATAAAATTTTAATATATTTTTAATATATCTAAAATATATTACAAATATATAAAAAATATATTACAAATATATAAAAAATATATTAAAAATATATGCAAAATATATTAAGAGTAAAATATATTAATAATATATTCGCATATATTTTTCGTTTTTGTTATTTTTTTATTAATTAAAAATACTGTTATTTGTTTAGTATACTTATGAGACACTTTTCAAGTTAGTAGTTGAATTGAAAAATGTTTCCTAATTTAATTTTTAATTTTCCTTTTCATTTATATGTTTTAAATTAAATTTTCTAATTCAGTTCTTTAATATAACTTTTAATGTATATTTTTTTAATTTACTTTATAAATGTAATTTATCCAATTTTTTAATTGGAAAATGTCCAATGAATTATTCCGATGTTATTTTATTTTAATTAATGAAACTGTATTTTGTAATATATTTTCACACATTAAAAAAAACACAAGAAATAAAATAAAAGTTGCGAAAATTCGATTTGCAAGAATACTAATTATTTGGTTATATTATGTCCAAAAATAATTTAATGCAAATTCATTAAGTTTTCACAGCTTGTGAAATTACATAATGAATAAACTCATCAAATTAAAATATATCTTAGTAAAACTTTCCTAATTTGCTATCTGATATAAAATTGAAAAAAGGCAACAAGTTTGTTGTTTCTAACTAACGCATTCATTAAATAAAATTAATTTACCTTAATATACTCGTTCAAATAGCTGTCTTAGTAACTAATTGCTTGCAATAACTTTGGTTGCTGTAATATATTTTATTACACGAAAAAGTCATCGTTAGAATATTCTTGCAGTAATGAATGAAAGTAATAAATATACACTGGGAAATAAACTTGATGCGTAAAGTTTCGTTTGCAATAAATTAAACAGTTTTGTTTTAATGAGTCATAAGTTGATGGAGTAATTAAACGGAAAGAAAACAAAACGACATTTAAAAGTGTTGAGAAAAATCACTGAGAAAAGTCGAGATAGTCGAAATGACGATGCAGGTAGTTATTTTGAATTTTATAGTTTTGTTAGTATTTTAGTTTAAAAAAAGATTTTTTAGTTTTTTTAGTTATCTCAGTTTTTTTAGTTTTCATAGTTTTCTTCTTAGTTTTCTTAACTTTCTTAGTTTTCTTAATTTTCTAACTTTCCTTAATTTTCTTAGTCTTCTTAATTTTCTTAACTTTCTTAGTTTTCTTAATTTTCATAGTTTTGATAGATATTTTAGTTTTCTTAATTTTCTTGGTTGTCTTAGTTTTCTTATTTTTTTTCATAGTTTTTTCACTTTTCTTAGTTTCCTTAATTTGCTTAATTTTCTTAAATTTCTTAGTCTTTTTAGTTTTCTTAATTTTCTTTGTTTTTTGAGTTTTCTTACTTTTCTTAGTCTTCTTACTTTTCTTGCTTTTCTGAATTGTATGAATTTTTTTAGTTTTTTAAGTTTTCTTAATTTTCTTAGTTTCCTCAGTTTTTTTTATTTTCTTAGTCTTCTTAGATTTCTTAATGTTTTTCGTTTTCTTAATTTTCTGAGTATTCTTAGTTTTCATAATTTTCTTAATTTTTTAAATTTTCTTCATTTTCTCAGTCTTTTCAGCTTTCTTAATTTTCTGAGTATTCTTAGTTTTCTTAATTCTCTTAGTTCTTAGAGTTTTCGTCATTTTCTTAGTTTTCTTAGTCTTCTTAGATTTATTAGATTTCTTATAATGTTTTTCAGTTTTCTTAGTTTTGTTAATTTTATGAGTTTTCTTAATTTTCCTAGTTTCCTTACTATTTTTAGTTTTCGTAGTTTCCTTAAACTTGTTAAATTTGTTTTGTGTTTATTTTTATCATTATTTCTTATTATGTTAGTTTCCTTAATTTTCTTAGTTTTATTTTTTTATTGTTTTTAGTTTCGTTAGTCAGAAGATCATTTGTTATTTAATTACAAAAGACATCTTTGAAAAACTTAAGATTATGTAAAGAGAAAAAAGCAAGATAGTCAAAACAACATAATTGCAACTAGTTATCATTGTCATTGCGATTATCATATTTTTACAGCGCCTCCATCGTTTGAAATACACGTTCAATAACGAAGTAGAAAATTGGTTTCTAACATTCTACAAACACCTTTTTTGTTTATAATTATCAGATGAATAATCACGAACAATTACCGTTTACCTTAAAACAATGTGTATTAATGTCCTCATTAAAATTACGACTGATAATGAACTGAATGAAACGGAGCATTAAGTCGGATGAAACTTCTGTTGTCTTTAATTTCTCAGAGCCTCATTAAGAGTACATTTACCAATGCCAGAATAGGCATTGAATTTGACGTGAATCGGAATAAAGCGAAACTTCGACTATTGAAATTATTCAGATTCCGACGAAGAATTTCATCCAAATATTGCTCATTTTGAAATTAGATGTTATGGCTAATATTCAAACATATATATCTCTTTTCACATTGACCTTTTTTTTTATTTAAAAAATTACAAAACACAATTTAAATCGTAAATTAGGTTATCACTTCTTCCCTAGTGGAAAAAGCAGTCTGGATGTAGTATGGATGTAGTCTGGATACACTTTGCCAGACTATATCCAGACTAATTTTTCCACGCGGGTTTGTCAGTGAAATTAATCGTTTTTGTTTAAGAAAAAAATAATTCTTTTTATATTAATATTTATACATTTCGTGAAAGTCGATAAAAGGTAATTTCAGGTTCTGAACTTAATGCGAAATACATGGCATTAAAATGAGAAAAATACAATACATACGTACGAAATTCAAGTCTATTCTGAGTTTATTTGCAATGCAAATATTAATATGAAGTGCTTGCAATCTGATGCAAAAATTAGTTTTATTATATTTTTAACAATGTCGAGCGTTTGACGGAAACGTTTTGGTATGAACTATTTCAGCAGTTGAATACAGTAACAAAAATATAACGCGCTTTTTTTTCATTTGCTTATTCAACGGATTATGTTCCCTTTTTTGAGTTAAATCTCGTTACTTATTGATTCGGCTAACAAATGTAATTGTTTTTTATTTAAAAATCGATCAAACGGGTTTTGTTAAATTAAGTGGCGAAATGAAGGACAATCTTATTGCTATTATATATTATCCCACACAAAAATATATTTTCAAAATATATATAAAAGTATATTTTTGAAGTTAAAAATATATATCCGGCAATATTTGAGACAAAAATATATATTTTAGGTATATTTTGTACATATATTTTAAAGATGTATATAAAAATGTTGAAAAAATATATATTAAATATATAGAATATATATGAAATATATATTTAATGTATATATATTTAATATATAGTTAAAATACAAAATAAAAATATATTTGCATATAAAATTTATATTTTTTATATAACACATAAAAAGCGGAAAAAAGTTACAGTTAAATATATATTTTACATATATATTTTTCGTTCATGAGAGTAAATTATATTTGAAAATATATAGCGAATATAATGTTAACATGTTCTGCACATATGTCTTTATTGTGAAAATAGTTTCAATATATTTGGAATAATATTTGTTAATATTTTGCAACTATATTCTCAATATATTCCGATATTAAAAATATATCAAAACTATATTAGGAATATATCAAGAGTATATCAAGAATATATCAAGAATATATTAAGAATATATCAAAAATATATTAAGTATGTATTATATTAGCAATATATTTTACGTTTTACTAGGGAAAATATATTTAAAAATATAATTTTGACTTTAAAAATATTTATATATTTTGGATATATTTTGTATAGATATTTCAGAAATGCAAAAATGTATATAAAAAATAATGAAAAATATATATTAATATAAATATGATGTACATCATTTATATATATTAGGCTTGTCAATTGAACATTAACACATTTTCGTTATTATAATTCTTTTTCCCAATATTTTTTATGTAAAAGTGCGAAAAGTATTTTATTAATAAAGTTTGATTAACAAGTCATATAATTAAAATCAATTCAACGTTAAAACATATAAACAGATGTCAGAAAATGATAATTGAACTATTTGAACTTTGAACTGAACTATTTTGAACAGTTCAAACTATGTTTACAATTAATAACAAAATATAGTCTGCAAACATCATTTTTTAATTATTATTTATAAATTTTGTGTTATTTAGACATTCACTAAGAGATTGCAGTGAATTTTATGTTTTATAGTAGAAAGCTGTAAAAGATATAACGCATTTAGTTTGAAAATTAAAAATGTTCAAATAAGTTCAATTGACAAGCCTAATATATATATATTAAACATATATTTGTAATAAAATATTATTATGTTTTATTTGAACATCGATCAAAAATTTTTTGTCCAATGAAATGTCGAAATGAAAAAAAAAAATCTTTTTCTTGTTCAAGATTGCAAAATTTTGTGGATTATTTTTCATTCGTGAAATGTATATTTCTTTATTATAAATACATTAGAAACTTTCCGGCAGCCACAATTTATTTCTATAATAACTTCGCAAACTTGGCAAAGAATGACTTAAATATTTTAAAGTGATTATCCGCGAATGAAACTTACCATTCGAATCTGGAACATTTTATCGATCATAAAGAAACTTAATCAAATTAAAGCGAACATTTATAAAAGTATATTCGTACATTTTTGTCTTCCGTGGCGTAATTATATTTACACGATATTCAAAGTTTTTCAATTGAGAAAACTAAATTAAATAAGCAAATAAGCAAATTATAAGAATAGCTATTTTGTTGAGTTTTAATAGTTTTTTAATCGAATTTAATCATTATAAATAAAGAGATAAAGTGTGACATAAAACGGATTCAAGATAATTGTCTTGGATAATTAGAATAAAATTGTGTATTTATTCAGATGTAATAAAGTATTGTGTAATATAAAAATATTATATAACTCAAGTTACTTTTGCTTTTATGTATTTAACATAATTTCAATCTTTTAAATAAATGGTGAGAATAAAGAATTAAAAATAATAAGAAATATATATTAGCTTAGCAAAATATTAAAGTTTAATTTGGCCAATTGAAGGTTAAGATAGTTGTTTCTACAATCTAAATAGTTGTAAAAGATTACAGAATAATGTTATGTAAACACAGAAATGTAAATAAAACAAAGCAAATATCATATAAAGTAAACAAAACATTGTAAACAAAATAAAGTAAATAAAGCAAAATAATAATAAATAATACATAGTAAACAAAATATTGTAAACAAAGTAAAGAAAACAAAGATCAAAGTAAACAAAACAACGTAATAGTAATTAATGTGAATATTGCTTTGTATAGAAACAATATTTTGTTTACAATTGAAGTGTAAACAAAACAAAGGAAACAAGGATCATAGTAAACAAAAAGAAGTAAGTAAAGTGGAAAGTAAACAAAATAAAGTAATAGTAAACAAACTAAATATTATTTTGTATATAAAAAATATAAACAAAGCAAATAAAAAAATAAATCAAGTAAAATAGAAATAAAGAAAGTAAATATTGCATCGTAAATAAAGTAATGTAAACAAAGTGAAGAAAACATAGAGCAAAGTAAACAAAATAAACTAATCAAAACAAAGTGAATATTGCTTTGTATATAAAGTAATGTAAACAAAACAAAGCAAATAAAGGACAGAGTAAACAAAACAAAGCAAATAAAGGACAAAGTAAACAAAACAAAGCAAATAAAGTAAAAAGTAAACAAAACGAAGTTTACTACACAAACTAAACATTGTTTTGCATTCAAAGTAATGTAAACAAAACAAAGGTTATAAGGAACATAGTAAACAAAACAAAGCAATTAAAGGAAAAAGTAAACAAAACAAAGCAAATGAAGGAAAAAGTAAACAAAACAAAGTTTAGTATAAAAACTAAATATTGTTTTGTATACAAAGTTATGTAAACAACGAATGCAAAGAAAGAGCAAAGTAAACAAGATAAGATAAACAAAAGTCAAGGAATGAAATTTATTTATTATCCAGATTATTAACAAAGTACTAGCAAACAAACTATACATTGTTTTGCATACCATGTAATGTAAACAAAACGAAGCAAATAGAGGACAAAGTAAACAAAACGAAGTTTAGTACACAAACAAAACATTGTTTTGTATACAAATTACTGTAAACAAAAGAAAGCAAATAAGAGACAAAATAAACAAAACGAAAAATAGTACACAAACTAAATATTGTTTTGTATACAAAGTAATGTAAACAAGACAAAGGACATAATGAACATGGTAAAAAACAAAGCAAATAAAGGACAAATTAAACAAAACAAAGCAAATAAGAGACAGAGTAAACAAAACGAAGTTTAGTACACAAACTAAATACTGTTTTGTAAACAAAGTAATGTAAAAAAAACAATGCAAACAAAGAACAAAGTAAAAGAGATAAAAAAACAAAGTCAGAATAAAATTTATTTATTATCCAGATAGTCAATTTGACTATTTCGATGGATGAAAATGCTATCCACCCGAGATACTTCAAAAAACAAGCTACCTTAACAATCAAAAAAGTACCATTCTACACAGAAATGCGGAACTATTTTCGGCGTATGAAGAATGCAATATTAAACAAGGGGATAACGAAGAATCAGACACATGTAAATTGACGAAACGAAAGTGGAACAACTCGACATATCTCGCGATGAAAAGTTACGGCACACAACAATAACGAAAATTGGCGCGTTGTGTGCGCGAGTGAGAGAAGGTTAACAAAATCGCTGTGCCGTCAGGGTCGGGTCGCTCAGATATTTGTCATCCAAGCACAACCCCCGTGACGGCGTTTTGGATGCTCTTGCACAACCTCGCAGGACATGGAATCGCATAAATAACCGAGCGGCTAACCCCATCGTCGATCCATAACGCGATTCGGCACGCCGCTCACTGAGCAAACGAAATGGCTCAGCATTTCGTGCGAATATATTCGCAAAAGCGATGAGCGTCATCGACGCATTCAGGTCAGATTCGACAAGCAAATGGAATGTATCTAAAACCGATCCACGAGACTCAATCGTTTATCCACGAACCGCGATATTTCCCCTGGATGTGTTATTTATTATGCACAGCAGCGAATTGCCGACTTACGTATCTACTTTATGACTTATGATGTATCGTTTTGGATTATTATAATTATTTCGATATTTTACAATTATGGACACTTGTTTATTTTTATAGATAAAGAATTTTTTTTCTTCTAAGTCTTAAACAATGTTTTTTTTTATAAAAAAATGGCAAGAACATTTCTTTTTCTTAATAATAAACAGTTGAACTTGTGAGGAGTCCTGTTTTGTTTTTGTTTATAGTTTACGAGGAGTCCTGTATTTTCGTCTATTTTTTTAATACATAAAAATTTACGTGGAAAAGAGATAGAAACACAGGACTTCTCATAAGTTCTACGGGTTAAGTAAAAAATTTTAATTGGGCTGAAATATGGTTCTAATGTGGCATTGTTGATAGTTGTCTCTATATCATGTAGATAGTTGTAAAATAAAGATTACAGAATAATGTTATGTAAACACAGAAATGTGAATAAAGCAAAGCGAATGTCATATAAAGTAAACAAAACGTTGTAAATAAAATAAAGTAAATAAAGCAAAATAATAATAAATAAAGTAAATAATACATTGTAAACAAAGTAATAGTAAACAAAGTGAATATTACTTTGTAAAAAGCAAAACACTTTGTTTACAATTACTTTGTATACAAACAAAACACTTTGTTTATAATTGCTGTGTATAAAAAAACACTTTGTTTACAATTACTTTGTATACAAACAGAACTCTTTGTTTACAATTACTTTGTATACAAACAAAACACTTTGTTTACACTTGCTTTGTATACAAACAACAGTTTGTTTACAATTGCGTTGTAAACAAAATTTGTCACTTTGTTTACAAAGTTTGCTTTATAATTGGGCTGAAATATAATTCTTATTTGGCAAATATGTCAACTAATATGGTTCCAATGAGGGCAGCAATTCTGCGGCCATACACGAATGTAACCTAAGAATCTGATATGGGAATCTGGAGAAATTATTGTAATAATATTCAATTATTAATAATATGATATGATGTAACCCCATGTTAGGGGCCTGATGGGACGTACCCTACCAGGCCCCTATCATGATCCCAAAATGTAAGTCAAATCATAGTAGCCATATCAGACCCATATCGGGCCCTTATATGGCACGCCACATTTGTACCAAAAATGACATAACTGATCAGGGCCATATCAGACCCTTATATGGCATGCCACATTTGTACCATAAAATTATATAACTGATCAGGGCTATATCGGGCCCTTATATGGCATGCCATATTTGTACCACAAAATGACATATTTGTACTGAAAAAATGACATTACTGATCAGGTCCATATCAGGCCCTTACATGGAATGCCATATTTGTACTAAAAAATGACATTATCGATTAGGCCCATATCGGGTTCTTATATGGATGCCATGTTTATACCACAAAATGGTATTACTAATCAGGACCATATCAGGTCCCAAACAAGATGCCATTTTTTGATATTGGGTTCGGATGTGGTACTCATAGGGAAATCCCTTAATAGGGCTGTATTAAGGTATTATAAGTTTGTTAAACATTTTAAAACCGTATCTTTGTCATGGCATACCCTATTAAATTTCTATTAAAGTATTAATAATAAATTCACAAATAAATTTGATTTTTGAATACTTTTGTTTCAGAAATAACTCTCTTTTTTATGCAAAACTTGAATCGCTTTGTACATTTTATTTACTAACTTGCCATTGTGTAATATATATTTGTAAATTGAATTGCTTCCAAAGATACATACATCATAGTATAATCAACGCGTCCCCATACAAACTGATGACAAACAATCAATTAGAACATCTGATTTACGGGAACAAAATGAAAACAAAAACTATTAATTAAACCGTCAAGTTTCTTTTTTAATTAATTATTGATTACTACATCTGACTGAACTCAATTCACGAGAATTGAAGCGAATTTTATTGAATTTCATATTCATCATTGCATTTATGTTTAAGAATTAAAAAAAAATTATTTGTTGAATTAATGATTCTTTCAGCAAATAAAATCAAACTGCTCCCATCAGTTATAATTTCGATGCATGTGAAATCTATAATTTTGATTTACTGTATCGAAGTTTATGAAGATTAGTTCTGACCAAGAAACATTATAATCAAGATCAGTGATCGTGTGTAATAATTCACGAGTTATACACCCAATTTCCCCAAATGATTATTAATGATTCCCTACATGATTACTTATGACGGCTCACACATGATTATAATGACGTTTACTAATAGCTTCTCGTTCGATTGAAAGTCGGAATTATTTTTTAATGGCAGTAAGAAAACAAGAGAATGAAGATAAATTCACTTTCATCGACATTAAATTACATTTTTAAATTCCATTTTTCGAAGTGAAAATATAAAAAAAAAAGTTTATTAAAATCTACTTTCAAATGTATTTGAAAGTATGAAAAAATTAAAATGAAAAACGTGTCAGATTTAATATAAAAAGTTTTTAAAAGTTGGTTTTTGTGGAATTAAAATAAAGAACCCTGTAAAAATGAAAAATGTATTCTGAATATGTTTCTTATAGAAATATATTTTTAATGTATTCATAATATATTCTTTATAATGTTTATATATTCTTGATATATTCTGGTTATATTTTTGATATATTCTCAATATATTCATAATATATTTGAAAAATGCTCCAAATTTTCCTTTCAGTAAAACGAAAAATATGTTACGAGTATATTTTATCTATAAAAATATATTTTTAATACTTTTGAAAAATTTTCCACCTTTGCTTTTTTGGCATTACATCGTGAATATATTGTTAATATATTTAAAATATGCAGTATATATGTTGCCGCTATATTCTCGGGATATTCTCATATTAAAAATATATTGCGACTATATCAGGAATATATCAAGCATATATTAAGAATATGTCAACAATATATTAAGTATATATTGAGAATATATTAAGAATACCCGTACGCAAAAAATATATTCTTACAAATATATAAATTTTTGCCAGTTTAAAAATATGTTAAATATATTTTATATATATTTTTCATGTGCAGAATTATGTAAATGATTTTTTCATAATATATTTTTTTCCTTACGAGAATATTAAGGATATATCAAGAATATATTAAGAATATATTAAAAATATATTATAAGTATATTAAGAATCTATTTATATATGTACAAATATATTTTTGACTCTAAAAATATATTTCTGGCAAAAATTCAGATAAAAGTATATATTTTGGATATCTTTTGTTTAGATTATTTCAAAAATTCAAAAATATATATAAAAATAACGAAAAAATACATATTTAATATATGATATATATATGAAATACATATTTAATGTATATATGTATAATTAATATATATAGTTAAAATATAAAATGCGAATATATTTAATACACATTCAAAATATATTTGTAATAAAATATCCTTATATTTATATAAAAAGCAGCAAAAAATCACACTTAAACATATATTTTACGTATAACATTTTTCATTCATGAGAGAATGTATATATTATTTTCATATCACGTAACTTTACTTGATCTAATTGAATCATTTCAGAGTTAAAGAATCTCTGATTAAGGTCTATTGTATCCTTGATTCGTCTTCAAACTACAGCGCCGATGCATTCTGGATTTATCATCGACATATTTTAAGCTAATCTGCAGGGAATCTTGTGCGTCAAGTATTCATATCACGTGCGACTTCATCCCTTGGATTCAAAGTTAATCTGATGTTTATTGCATTACGGATCATTCTTATACTCCCCTTTTTTAATTTTTTTTTGCCTCAAACAACGTTTTGGTTGGATTAAATATTACAATGTTTGGAAAAAGTATTAATCAAACGGAAGAAAAAAAAGTATGTTATGATACAAAATTTCATTCCAACGTCGTAATCTTGATATACGTTACTTTATTACCTTCCATCTCTTTACTTTGAAACGTTCTGAATAAGCAAGTTATGGTACGAACCTGTAACAAACAACCAAAATATTTTCAGCTTAAAATTTTGTTTTATATTGTCATACAAAAAGATAAATAAATAATTAAAAAAAAATATATATATAATAAAAATTATAAAATATGATAAATTTTTCAAAATTATTTCCAACGATAAATTTCAGTTAAATTAAGTTGAATTTATTATAAAAAATCACAGCAAGGAAACATAATCATTTGAATTAAATAATTAATGAAATAAAGTCGAGTAAAAGACTCAAGTAAAATTGAATAAAATTCTAAAATTGTGTCTTAATAATTGAAACAATTAAATTGATATTGTAGCGAAAGAATATAAATGAATTCGTCTTGACGAGACAAATTAATTAAGTTAGTCAAAACATAATTTAACGGGTATTTATCGATGAAATAATAAATATTAATAATTAATAACGTACAATATAGCTAAATAAGAGAACTTCTATTAAAATCTCTATCGAAATAATAATGAATCACAATCGAATAATATGCTGAATGAAAACACAATTAGCTACCATGGATGTCAATTGGCGTGAATTTTGCTTTAATTGCTAGGTTGGATTAATTTCAAAATTGGGTCACGGTATGATTGAAAGTATTGTGAAAACAAAGATACTCGTAAGGCCTTTATCTCATTTAATCACACCGTCAAGTCATTTCAAATGAATGCCCGAACAGATGAAAATATAAAATATAATTTTGTATTATAAATATGTGTTTTGTATTAAAAATATATAAAATATATATATTATATGAAAAGTATATATAATTTAGAATATAAAATTAAATTTCATATTTTTATCAGCGAGTCTGACGTAATATGTATTTTTCTACTTAAATCAAATTAAGATTTACTTTTTTGTATTTTAAATCGATTGAATATTGTCTTTGTTATATTTTTTTACAATTTTGTTAATCGAAACTATAGTATTTTATAGTTTTGATTGTATTTCCCTTAGTGTAAAATATATATATGTATATAATTTTTTTAACAAGGGAGATAAAATATTAAATTTTGTTTTCTTAAACGAAGACTAAACAAATTTCCTATGCAAAATTGAGGGTTGTTATTGTGAAAATGTACGTTTGTTTAACGTTTTATTTACATTATATTTACGTTTTTTTCTGATAATGTAAACTATACTTTAAATCACAAGGGAGTCTTATAGAATATCCCATTACATAAACATAAATATAAATAAAATAAAGGTAAAAATGTAAACAGTACAAAATAAACGAAACAAAGTGAATAAAATGATGTAATCAAAACAAAAAAATGAATCAAAAAGTAAACAAAATAGTCCAACGAAAGTAAATGAATTGAAATAAATAATGTTATGTAAACAAAGGAACATAAAGAAGGCAGAGTAAAGTAAACAAAACAGAGCACAAAGTAAACAAGAAGTAGTAAAGACAACAAAATAACCAAAACAAAACCGAAGTAAATCACGTAAATTTTGCTTTGTATACAAAGAAACGTAAGCAAAACAAAGTAACAGTAAACAAATAAAATAAATATTGTTTTGTTTATAAAGCAATGTAAACAAAACAAACTAATGAGTGCAAAATACTAATAAACAAAGTAAAGAATGTTTTGTATACAATGTTATATAAACACAACAAAGTAAATAAGCCGCAAAATAAACAAAACAAAACAGTTCAAGCAAAGTAAATAAACTAAAGTACATAATACAATGATAACAAAATATAAACAAGGCATAGTAAACAAACTACACATAATTGTTTTTAACATTCAAACAGTCATTTTGACTACTCATTTTTCACATTATTCATTGTTACACATTTATCACAATATTTTGAAATTCGACATTCGGATTAACATTCTGAAATAATTCATTAGACCATATAAGGCTTCCATTCCGATGCAAAAAAATTAATTCTCGTTTAATTCAATAATACAGTTTGAATCACATAGTTTGACACTTTAATTCGATTTCAATGCACAAATATGTCTGCATCAATAATGGGAAAGAATCATTTTTCACGCGGAACTTGAAGTGCGCTTGTCAGGCTTAGCAATGGCATTTCCGTCGAGATTGAGAACGGAAGATATATTAGTGTCCCGATTCTTCGGTAACATCAAACTACCCCGATATTTTGAGTATCCCCGAGATAAGTTTAGGCAACTTGGATCAATTTACGAAATTGATCTTCTCCGGGACTTGCCGACTCGTCGTACTTATTTGATTTTCATTAGTTTCATTAGATTCGACCGACGAACGGGAATTCTTGATGCTAAAGTTTTGCCAAGTAATTTTTTTGATTTGCTTGTAATAACGGTAGGAAATTTTTTTTAATGAAATGTACAATGATGATGAAGTAAAAAAAGGTAGAAAAAGTTGGAACTTTATGAGAGCTCACATTTCGGTATTTCATTATTCATTATTTAGTTCCTCAAAAATGTTCGATAATACTCGATAATACTCTAGAATTTTCAACTTGTACTAACAATAAAAAATATTCACACTTTTTATTTTTCGATGGTTTCAAAAAAATATCAGAAAATTATTATTTAAAGACGATTAAAGACATTCAATTATTGTTTTATGATTTTTTGCATGCATTAATGCAAGAAAAAAAGCAGCTTAAATTATTCAGAAAAAAGCACACTTTGCGTTCATTATTACGCCGTGGAATAAAAATTGGTTATCTTTTTCAAATTGTAATAACGCAATACTAAAAGTGCTGGAGCTTAACGTCATATGGCGCATTTTCATATTCTTGCATTCACTTTCGTGAACAAAAGGGAATTAAAAATATACAACTGAGATCTCGAATCATTTATTATTCGCGTCTAAGCAAAAGAACAGAGTATCTTGGTTAATCTTATGAAGTCTAATTAAGAATTTTATGAAGTAGTTTGATAATCATGAACATTTTTTATTTCCACATTTAATTATTCTGATTACTTTTTTCTGGTTAATGTTAAATAAATTGGTTTTAAGTGTAAAATCAAGCTACATTTAAAGTATTTAGTAAATCTAGATTTTTCGTTCAAAGTAATCATTTTTTAGTTGTATTAAAAAATTTGCTTTGTTTCTTTCGTTTGTTTTGTTTTGTTTCATCTCTTGTTTGGTTTATTTTGTTTGGTTTGTTTTGTTTTGATCGTTTTGTTTCATTTCTTTTATTCCGTTTGTTTTGTTTTGATTGTTTTGTTTCGTTTGTTTTGTTTCGTTTGTTTTATTTCATTTGTGTTGTTTCGTTTTTTTTGTTTCGTTGGTTTTGTTTCGTTTGTTTTGTTTTGTTT
>JABFPJ010003089.1:0-17170 GCA_022817425.1 Gryon sp. ZL-2020 | reverse complement strand
GATTTGAAACAACCAATCAAATTCCAGCAAAACAAAGATAGATTGCCCACCATAGTATCATTTACTCTTTTCAATTACCGTCCGCCGATTTAGTATAGAACACTCAGTCCATTCTATATGTCGATGGCTTCAGCCAATTAGAGTATAGGGGTTTTGTAGAGAAAGAAAGAAGATAACCTATGTTCAATAGGCAACATTTGTTGCCAATGAAAACGCACTTTAATACTTCTACTCGGCGTGTCAGTGCTTTTATTTAAACATGACTGAAGCAGAAAAAGCCGAAACTTGTAAATTATTTAGTTACGTAAAATTGGAAAATAAAAATAAAAGACCTTAAAAAAAAGTTGTTTGTATGAATAATTTCTTTTTACGTATTTTTTAAAATAAAATAATTGAAAATGACAGCTAATATTCTTCATCGAATATCTCGGCTTTTTCAGCCGATGAACATAATTCCAAAAACCGCGAATAATGTAGAACGTAATGTAAGTGAAATCAATCAACAAAAATTGTTTTCTTATTTTGTAATAATTTTCAATTGATTTTTTTACTAATTAAAAAATCACTTAATTTACCATTTAATAAAAGAAACCAAAATAAACATAACCTAACAATAAAAAACACCAAATCCATTGAAAGAAGATTCGAAAATGAAGTTTGAAATAAAAAATGGGGAAAAATTGTATCAGCAGATTTTGAATTTTTCAGCTTTTGGTGGATACAGGAATCATCAAACAAATCAGTCCAGGAATGTACGCATTAATGCCTTTGGGACTAAAATCTTTACAAAAACTCATCAACATTGTCGATGAGGAAATGACGAATATTGGCGCACAAAAAATACAACTTCCCGCTTTAAGTTCAACGAAATTATGGGAAAAATCAAAGAGACTCGCGTTGGCGCAAAATGAATTATTTTATGTGAAAAGTCGAAACGATTCTTATATTCTCAGTCCAGTAATTAAAAGAAATAATGAAAATTCCATCATTAAATTTGAATAAATGTAATAATTATAATAACATTTGTTTAAATTTTTTAGACACACGAAGAAATGATTACAGAAATGATATCTCAAGTAACAAAAAACAAATCTGATTTTCCATTATTACTTTATCAAATCACAAATAAATGGCGAGATGAACTGAAACCAAGGTTGGGTTTGTTTCGAGGTTGCGAATTTATGATGAAAGATTTGTATTCATTTGACTTAAATCATGAAAATGCACAGAAAACTTATGATTTAGTTGGCGAGGCTTATGATAGGATTTTCAAACGAAT
The DNA here is from genome assembly GCA_022817425.1 of Gryon sp. ZL-2020. NCBI lineage: Eukaryota > Metazoa > Arthropoda > Insecta > Hymenoptera > Scelionidae > Gryon > Gryon sp. ZL-2020. The sequence goes on along the minus strand of JABFPJ010003089.1, from coordinate 15,891 downwards.
CGGAATTCCTTTTACAAAAGGTGGACAAATTCTATGAAATTTTCTGCACAATTTAAATTGAATTATAAGTTTAAATTCGAGCAACATTTTCGCCAAAATTATTACGCGTTTTAAGAAATAGGCAAATACAGGCAGTTGCCTATAAAATTGAAGAAGTTTGCAAACTCAAAATGTACATTTCTACGTATTAGCCTATAAAATTGAATATTTCACAGATTGTTGGCTGTATTTGCCTATTACTCGTAATGTGGGATTTATGGTATTCTTCTGTTTTATAGCTGTTGGTGATACGGGAATTATGGGCGGAAGCATTTCTCATGAATATCACTACTTTCATACGATGGGAGAGGACAAAGTCTTATTATGTTCGTCGTGTAATTATGCAATGAATAAACAAATTTCGAATGGCGAATGTCCGGTTTGTCAAAACCAAATGATAGAAAATGATGGCGTTGAGGTAAAAAAAGTCGGATACAAAATACAAAGAAAAATGTTAAAATACAAATTTCAGGTTTTAGAATGAGATAAATTTAATAATAATTTATTTTTAGGTGGGCCATACTTTTCTTTTAAATACCAAATACTCCAAAATTTTCAACGCAACTCACATAATCGATAACAAACATGTTCCATTAATTATGGGTTCTTATGGTTTGGGTTTGACTCGAATATTAGGAGCATCGATAGAAATATTATCGAGTCCGTTTGCTGTGAGATGGCCCGCGAGTCTGGCACCTTACAGTGTTTGTATCATTGGACCAAAGGTAAAAATAGTATATTTTGTACCAAGGGAGATAAAATCGCCCTTGCGATTACAACCCTCGGCTTCGCCTCGGGTGTAACCTTCGCTCAAGAAAAAGAATTTACGTTTATTCCTATGGTGCAAAATATATTTTACGTTACAAGGGGGCCGTAAATGTAGTTTTCAAAAAACAAATCTGTGCCGTAAATTGCATTAACGGCACAGTAAAAAGTGCTCGTAATGATGTAAGTAATGCTCGATTCGATCATTATTAAGTAAAACATTTATGACTGATGATATTGATTACATATTATCTAATAACGTACAAGTTTGTTTAAATTAATTTTCAAAAACTTTGAATATATTAAAGTATCGAAAATTTTTATGATTTTATTATATATTGATTCTAAGAATGTGTTTATTTTTTTGTTTTCGGAAAAGAAAAGTGAACTTGTTGACTATTACAAAATAAAATAAAAATGATCAAATGAAAATCTATTTTTTATCATCGTGGCATAATAGTATATTTTGCACCAAGGGAAATGAAAAAGAAAATTCGCTACCGAGTGGGAAGTTTACAATCCGAGCCGAAGGCGAGGTTTGTAATCGCACGAGGAGAGAATTTTCTTTTATTTTCCATGGTGCAAACGATATTTTTCGCCACAAGGGAGCAGAGAATGCAGTTTCTTTAAAACCCCCTAGAGATGGAAACTGCATTTTCTGTCACCGTGTGGCGAAAAAGTTTATTTTGTCACCCTGAGGAAAGGGAAATGTACTTTCTTTTTTACAGCAAAATTAACCTTTTCTACTTATCAAAAAGTCAGGCATAAACTATTAAAAACTTAATTTTTACTTTACAGGGTGGAAGTAAGGAGGAATATGTATCTCATTATATAAATGATATTTACAACATTTTAACTCAGTCGAAAATCGATACAATAGTAGATGACCGATCGAACTTGACCATCGGCAAACGAGTAATTTTTGCCAAAACCACTGGCTATCCTTACGTTATAGTTGTCGGAAAATCGGCAACGGAAACGCGTCCGATTTTTGAAGTTTTAGATGTTTATTATGAAAAAAGCCATAATTTTAGCTTCGAGGAGTTGATTGATTATTTTAATAAAAATTGTCTAGATAAGAGATTTATGGCTTGTTAATTGAGTTAAGAAAAGCTGTTAAATTTTGTATTTTTATTAACACACTGTTTTATTAACATATTAACGAAGTGTAATAAAGTTTAATAAAGCCTAACAAAGAAGTCCCTCTCTTCTACATTGAAGGTAAAATTTCGAACGATCTGGACCGCTGCAAAAGCGTTGCTATATGTCTGAAACCAAGACAGCCGAAGCACTTTTTGTGAGAGAATTTTAAAGATTCATCGTTCAACGTTTTCCTAGCTATGTTTATCAGTGGTATAACTTCTACCTTTGCTGCTCCCTAAAGCTGACTTTTTAGAGCTATGACCATATATTCTATTATGGTCTACTCATCCAGGTCTTTATTAAGAAATTGCCCTTCTCACTCTCCCGAATTTTATTCACATTATTCTGAAATCTTTCAATCCAAGAATCGTTTTTCATTGAGAGTACTATATCGGCTGATAATGTATATTCCTTTGTCTAAAGGATCAATGCATCAAGGCCAAATGATCACTTTTTCGTTTTTGATGATTTGTTTAATGTTATTTTAACCAATGATAAGAGAATTGTCTCTTTAATGAGAGAAAATTATTACTCTTAAGGACTGACAAATACGTTATGTTTCGCCCGTGACAGAGTACGGATAATAATAGCAAAACGGCATCGACGCATCTCGCGACGCTATTGTCTTTTAACCCGGCAGTGGTCGCGCTTTTTCTAGCGTCTTTGTTTATCAACAAAAACGCCACTCGGTTTTCTTTGTCGTTCGGTCGAAATGACCGTAGCGCGACCACTGCCGGGTTAATAAAGATTCTAGAGGCTACCTTCTTCTTCAGTGTCCATGTTTGCTGCTGCGAAATATACTTACTATATTTATAAACGTTTCGTAAAAATATTTAAATTTAACTTATTTGTACGAAATTATACAAATTAGTCAACAATCTTATATTAATATAGCAGAAGATAGCGTAATAGTAAATTGGTAAGGATTTGCCATTTATTTTGCAACAAAATGATCTTCGTGCAGATTTGATGGCATTTGCATGGAGGTCAGATCACTGTTGTCGTTGTGATTTTCTGATACTAAAATACTTTATCTCCGTTTTTTTTCTATTAATTATATAAAAATAGTTACTTTGATAGATTTACTCAGTATTTTAAATAAAATACAATGTTGAAAATTTTCATCGAGTTACGAAAACATTAACTCAAAACATTATTTTGTACATTTAACAAGTAATTTTTTACATTCTCTTTAAAAACTATGTTTTGCTAAAAAATAATATAAAAGTGAAATAAAAAATACTATAGTTTTTGAAATCTCCTTCTTATTATTTTTACAATCCATTACATACTTTATAATAGTGTAAAGTTTACATATAGTATTTAGTAATGACAATTATTTATAGTTATTTACATAAAAATTTTAATATGATTATATAATAAAGTAATTTTATTTCTTTATATTTTAATTCTACGCTATTTTAATACATTTTTTCCCTTAATTTGTATATTCTCTAACTTGCAAATAATCACTTGAAAAAATACACTTAATTCCTTTATCTACTAGTAATTGATAAATATTTCTCAACTTTTGACGTTTTTTCATCATTTTTAGATAATTTAAAAATGTTGAACTAAAAAATTAAGGATTATGTCTTATTTTTGCTTTTCATTTTTAATTCCTTGGGAAATTATTTTTTTTTTATTTTTCAAACTATTGTAAATGTTTAAATAAATTGCAAAATCATCAAAAATTGAAAATTATGAATATCTATACAATTTAAATAGATCAAATTTATTTTCAATTTGTCTCAAAAGTAAACAGCGAAATTAAATAACTTTATTATAAAAGCATTTCGCTAGGAATTAATTATAATAACTTATTCCTATTATTCCACTTATTAGTAATTGCTAATTATAATTATGAAATTAAAACTAAAAAAAACATGTATTTAAATATATTTTTATTTATATCCAAATTTAAACACTTTTCTATTTTCTTTTCTACTTTTTCTCTTTTTTTGTCTTTATTTTTCTTATTTTTTGTCCCAAAAATTCAAAAAGTACAAAATCTATGATTCATTTTTTTTCTACGCAATTTAAATTAGATACAAACTAATGAATTTATTTTTTTAAATTTAATTGTATTCATGAATGAAAATTATTATTGAAAATAAGAAAAATTACATTATACAGAAAAAACGTTTTTTCTTTTTACAAGACAATGGAAAGTATGAAAAAAATGTCAACATTTTGGCAAATCATACATTTTCAAACAATTTGAATTTTTATTTAAATCATTTATTATTTATAAAATTGAAAAATTTGCATATTTATATTTAATTTACTAATGGTCTGTAATTTCCAAGTTCTGCTTATTTTGCGTTGTTACAAACATTTTCAAATTCGAAATGTTTTTTTAATACATTTTGCTCTGAAATTTAGTTTTGGAAAACTTATGGTGTGCCAAAAAACCAACATCTGTTTCCTTATTTTCCAGAATTGTTATTATTAATAGTGTGTTCTTTGTTGCCGAAATCTGACTCAGGTTTTAGTTTCTTACTTCATCTATATGGAAAATCTAATGTGAGAGAAAAAGACAGAACTAAAACTGGATTAAGTTTCGGCAACAAAGAAAACGCCAAGAGAGTATGTCGAACCAAATTGCCAACTTTGAAATCTGATTATGGCGCCAGCAAATTTTTTTTCAAATTTTAATAAAATAATGAATACAAAATAAAAATTAAAAACATATACTTTCTTATATTACCGAAATTTTTGGTTTGGCATCCTCTTAATAACAATAATTAAAAAAAAAGTTAAAAAAGAAAAGTGAAAAATCTTAAAATGAAAAACAAAAAATAAAAACACAAAATTATAAATTAATATTAAAAATGCGTTACAAACTTAATTAATATGTTTTTTAGGCGCATGAATTCGACTGTGTCTGAGCAGCGAACTTTTATCAGTAAACGATTTCTCACATTCAACACATTTGTAAGTTCTTCCAGTGTGAGTGACCAAGTGACGACTCAATCCGGAAGCATGACAGAAGGCTTTGGGACATAGCTGACAATGGTGCAGCTGAATATCGTTGGGATTGAGTTTCTGGTGGCGGCGCATGTGTACTTTGAGCGCCTCGCGTTGCGTGAAGCTCTTGTCGCAGTTCTGGCATTGGAAGGGTTTTTGTCCCGAATGCGTCATTAAGTGACGCAAGAGAATCTCCTTTTGAGCGAAGGCGCGGTGACAGATGTTGCAGGGGAAGGGTTTCTCACCTAAAAAAAAGTAATTATTAAAATTAACATTTGCTATTTAATTTTTTCAACGAGTTTCAAAAATGTTGCTAGATAAAAAACGATAACCAACAAGCAAGACATAAGTGTTATATTTTTCTATCAGCCCCCTCAGCCGAAACGTGCTCTTTTTCGTAAGACACGACGAAATGCAATTTTAAATTAAAATTGTATTAATTTTCTCGCCAAAATTATTTGAATTTTCCAACTAAAAAATGAAATTACAATTTTGACTATAAATTCTATCAAAATTGCTATTAAAATAAAATGTTTAAATATCAAGTAATTTTTTTTAACAATTTTACCTGTGTGAGTTCTTTCGTGTCGAATAAGTGCGGATCTTGTGGGGAACCATTTATCGCAAGCTTGGCAAGTGAATCCCCGCTGAGTGGAATGTACGGATTGGTGACTCTTCAACATGATTCGTCGCGTGAACGCCTTTGGACATTTGTCGCACTGGAATACCTTCATTTCTTCTTCTCCACCTATTATTATTATTATTATTATTATCATTATTACTATTATTATTAAAATTAAACAGTGTAATTTTTAAAAATTACCCATATTACTCTGATTCAACTGACTCATTTGACTAATCTGCTGTAGTTTATGCGACTCATTTCCGGAAGAAGTATTTGCACTGGTATTGATTTCCATCATATAAACTTTGTTGAGATCACTAGTAGTGACGATGGTACGTTGGACTTCATCCGCTTCCTCGTCGGATTCCTGTTCTTGCTTGATGCGAGTGGAGCGGATGGTGCAACGTGCTTTGGCGGTCCGCTCCTCGGCGGGGATGAGAGTGATGTTCTCGGGGTCTTGGATGTCTTCGATTTCGGTGTTTTCGGCGTTCATTCCTAAAGAAAATTGTTTTGAATAAAATTAAGTTACACAAATTGAAACAAGTTTTTCTTTAATTTTAAACGCGAGTGACCAACAGTGAGACATTACAATAAAAATTAATAAAATTATTAGGAATTTAGTTACTTTATTTTGTCTTTTTAGTTAAGTTAAAGTAGCTATAAGAAGTCTGCAATTAACAAAAATGCTAATATATTATGACGATTTCTGAGTGGTTTTAGTAAACAGCGCTACCTAAAATGTATCCCCCAACAAGTTCCTCCTCCGTGACTTCAATCGGATGCCCATCAACTTGACCCATATCTGCTTTCGTCGCCACCAGATCCGCCAGCAACTGCTTAACTTGCTTGGAATTTCCGGCCGAACTCGTCGACTGATCCCCGTCCTGTTCATCCTCGTTCTTGCTTCCTTCTTCTTCACTCTGTCCAGTCAGTCGCTGGATAATCTTAATATGCTTTCGCAACTTTGAATCCGCAGCCTCGCATTTTTTCTTGAACTGATAAGATTTTTCGAGTTGATACTTGCACGGATGACAAATCATGTTTGGAAGTCCATCATCTTCGAAAACCTAAAACATGAAAATTAATTAATGTACAACAAATAAATAGTATTTTACTTAACTAGTGAATTCTGCAGAGAGTTTTCCCACGAGTGAGAAAACCTCTGCTGAATTCACAAGTTGAGTACACTACTTTTTCCTTGCGAGAGTGGGAAAACTAACTAGTTTTACCGCTCGAGTAAGGAAAACATCATTTATTTTTTTATTTTAAAAAATCTCTATTCTTAACCCGCCGTTATATCGCTATGAAGGAATCCTTGAATAAAAAAATAACCGAATGAAACTTTTACAGAGAAACAAAGACAGCAAAAATAACGATACTAACGAATACCATACCAACGCAGTTAAAAAGCAAAGTTCTCTTTGAAGTTGCAGTGAAGTTTACACAGAGTTATGACACATTATATTTAGTCGTCACCATCAAACTTTCAGTCATGGGACATATGGCCAGAGAAGCTTATCTAGTTTAGCGCGAATTGAAAGGAAAAGAAAAAGTCATGGGACTAGCGAATACACCAATAGATTTAATTTAAATTTCTACGATTTTGAAATCGTGAATGATTTTAAGCAAGGGGAGTTGTGAGTTACTTATTTCCCTGCGCATAAAATTTACAAAGAATATGTACTTTTGAGTATTCAAGACGAAACCATAAGCGAAAATGACATTGAAACGAGCTGGAAGCTCCTTCTTGGTACGATGACACGCTTCCATAACCTGTGAAGGTCGAAAGAATGAAAAGAATTAAAGAAATTATGAAAGATGATAAAAAAGAAAAAGTTTTGGACGATATTATGATTAATTATTAATTCATATAATAATTATATGACAAATATTATGATTAATTATTCTTCGTTTTATTTCATTTCCACTTTTTCAAGCCGATTTCGAAATGGCACCTTTTTCAAGCCGATTCTGAATCGGCACCTTTTTCAAATCGATTTTGAAATGGCACCTTCTTTGACCGAGGCGTCGATATAGACTTAAGTTGATGTTTACAAAACATTTCATTAGAAGTCTTCGTAGCTCAGTGTGTAAGATGTTTAACTTTCACGTTCGGGTCTTGGGTTCGATTCTCTATAATGCATTTTTGAACAAATATTTCACCTAAATGTTGACTAAACCCAGGTGTGCCTAGTGAGGCTTTATTAGGTCAACATTGGATTTCATCAAATATCCCATGCCAGGGAGGCCTCGTTAGGCTCATATTAGAAATACTTAACTAGGTATAATTTATAGGTAAGCATTTCGAACCAATGTGGGTCCCTCAAAAATCCCACATAGGGACAATGCTGGTCCAATCTTTGAACAGGGTTTGCCCAAGAAGGCCCCAGGGTCAGCCAAGTTCAAAATTCTACTAGGGTGGCTTCTAGAAATATATTTTATCAGTAGAAATAATTGTTTACTCTAGCACAATTGAGCACAACGCAGTCAAACTGGTCGCCCTAAGTTTGGGTGCACTCAAATAAGTTATAAATAATAATGGGAAATATTTAATTATCACATTTAAAAAGCAAATTAAATGTTAAATATGCTTTTTTTGAAATATACACTTTCAGCATAAGTAATTGTTTACTCTAGCACAATTGAGCACAACCCAGACAAAATGGACGCCTTTAGTTTGGATGCACTCAACTAAGTTATAAATAATGGGAAATATTTAATTACCAAATTTAAAAAGCAACTTAATTATTAAATATACCTTCTCAAAACATATCTTGTTGGCATAATTAATTATTTCACAGAAAACAGTTTCGCGCAATTGCAGCGCTACAACCGAGAGATCTGTTGTACTTTAACATTGGCGTAACCTGTATGCCAGTTGCAGAGCACTCAGTGCTCTATAGTTTAGAGCAGTCGCGTATAGAGTTGCCGTTCTGCCACTGTGGGGTAACCAGTGCTCCATAGAAGCATAGACGTTTTACGAAACACAGGAGACGCAGTTCACTCATACTTTTGCAGAACCGTTGACTGTTAAAGCACAACGGTTTTGCCAAACTGTTTTCTGTGTTACTCTGTTAAAATTGAGTACAACCCAGTCAAAATGATTGCCTTAAGTTTGGGAACACTCAAATAAGTTATAAGTAATAGGAAATATTTAATTAGCACATTTAAAAAGCAACTTAATTGCTAAATATGTATGCCTTTTCCGAAATATACACTGTCAGCATAAGAAATTCTTTACTTTAGCACAATTGAGCACAACACAGTCAAAATTGTCACTTTGGCTTGATGGGTTTTTTTAATTTATTTATTACATTAAAGGAAAAAACTTTATACGCATTTGTACAAAACAAATATGCGCATTGATATTAAGTACATAGATCAACTAACTAAAGATTATGAACATGATTAATAAAATGAAATTAAAAAAATAAATTAACAACTCTAGAGCATGATCATAATGATTAATGTTTTTTTTAAACTTAAGGGAATTCTTGAAGTCTACTCCACCAGAGTTAGTGTCTTTTCCTTCCTAAAGATAAAAAGTAGTTAACAGTTTGGCCGAACTTTTCATAGAATTTAACTATACGGAAAAAAATATTTAGCTGGTACTCCTATATATCTGAGTGATTAAAATATAATTTTATGTTTGAATTAACTAAATTGTGAATTTACTTGTTCCATCTATTATATTTTACTTGATTCAGCTAAATGTTTATTTAAATTGAACAAATGAATCTTTAACCTAAATAAAAATTCTACGGTCATTAGATAGAATGTAGTTATTTGATATTTTTTTCAGTGTACAATATTGAAATTTGTTTATTTCTGTTGGAAAGAACTTAAATTTAAAAATATAAATAAACTGTTTTCGCGAGAATTTTGATGAAATTATAAATAATAATTTATCAGCGTTTCGTCGGAAATTCGACTAAATTTTGATTCTGAATTATAATCCTGAGAAAATCATGTTTTTCTTTCTTTTAAGGGAATTCTTCATTAAACTATTCCGAAAATAGTGTCATTGTTAGTGTCTTTTTAAAATACAATTTTTTAATAATGAACAAAATAACATAAAAGTAATCAGGCAATTCTTTGATTATGGGAGAATTTTATGCAAAAAGAAATTTCAACGTTTAATGCAAACTTTTTTTTCAGTACTTGCACCCATTTTTTGTTTGTGGTATGTAGCTTATAAAAATACGTGTGTAAGTACTGAGAAAAAAGTTTGCATTGAACATTGAAATTTCTTTTTGCATAAAATGTTCCCATAATCAAAGAATCGCCTGATTACTTTTATTTTATATTGTTCATTATCAACATATTTTATTTTAAAAAGACACTAACCCTCACACTAGTTTCGGGACAATTGACTGAAAAATACCCTTAACGTAAGTTTTTTCGCGCGCCCACTCCCGGGTTAACCTATAAATGTATGAACTTGTTTTTCCTAAATTTACTAACGAAATTTATTTAAATGTATATAAATAATTGGTAGCACGTATAAAATTTCATGACAATTAAATTAAAAACAATTTACAACAATCAACACGAAATATGTATCAATTGAATTTACAACAATAGTTTTGAAATTGACAGTACTGCTAATTTACTGCGCATGCGCAAACTTCTTAGATAAAGAGGTCGGCCCCCTCGCTAGCTATCTATCTCTACTCGCTTTCCGCTTATTGGTTGAGGCAAACAGTAAGCGTTCCAGTATATCTATATTTCAGTGTGTATAATCTATATGCGCACAATGTGCCACGCGCATTTCTGATCACCACTGCAACTTCAGAGTGAGGTTTGCTTTTTAAGAATGGAGGATGGAGGAATAGAATAGAATATATGGAATATAATCTAAGACAATATATATATATTGTCTTAGATTATGCTTTATGATCGTTTATGTAATGTTCATATAATAACATATTTTTAAACCAAATTTCAAATTTACTCGATTTTAATTGACAGACTGACAGTTCTTCATATTACATTAATATTATTATTGTGAACTTGATTTTGTATTGAGAAATATTTGTAAAAACTAGTCAGCACATTGGATTCAAATGTTCGAACATTCAGGACTACTGAAATGAAAATCACTACGCTGCATATTCAAAACAACTGCGCGCACAATGGTTTTCACTGTTCGAAGTAAAAACTTTTTATAAACAGTGGTTTTTCGTTGTCCAGCGCAGTGTTCGTAAGTAGTCTCGATTTTCCGTGTAAATTTAAGGTAAATTGTTTAAATATAATGTGTAATTTAGACATGTACCGGTTTATTTATTTATATTAACTATCTTTATCAAGCTTTAGTCGTGCTTCTGTAATTTAATTGCAATTAATTCTTAAAAATCTGACTTCTCCCAAAAATTATATCCATATACTTTTCAACATTCTATATGGAGCAATTGGGACGATATTTCTTTCAAACTATAGTAATTTATATTAAAATTAGACAAAAGCCCGACCTCAAGCCTGCAGATGCCTATTAAATATGAAATATCGACAATTTTCATTTTCTCATTTACCAACTAAACTTTGCTTAATCAAACATTTATTATCAATTTCTGTAACATCATCAAACATGTTTAATCGAATGGACAAATGGATGATAAAATGCGAGCTCTGCTTTGGCTTGAGATTGCAGTTGGAGTTGGATAGATTCCTGTAATGATGTTAAACGAGATCAAGTGGAGAGAAAATGGACGAATTCTGCAGAGAGCGAGTCTGCATTACAGTAGTCTGCACTCTGCAGTTTGGCCTAATAAAGCGTTCTGTAGACCAAATAAAACCGAGGGCAAGTCGATAACTCGGTAAGGACGGGTGTTGCTTTTCATTCAAATATATATATATATATATATCTATCTAGCTACTTGTAAAAATTTATAATTTTAAATTTAATGTAAAATGAATTGTCCAACAAATTAAGACATAATAAATAAATTAAAAGAAAATGTTGTTTCTTGGGGTGTAATAAATATTGATATTTTGTCATTTTTTTAATTAACTAATCAAACAATTTCAAAAGATTTAAAATTCGTAAATATCAAAATTATCATTCGAAAATGATTTAGTACAGTTGAAAATTTAATTATTAAGTTTAAGGAAATTAATGATTTAGTTGATATAATTTAGTAATTTGAGATTATTTACTAATTTAGTTTAATTCCTATTTAGCAAATTTTCCTATTTAGTTAGCTAGTTTGATTATTAATTTAATTAGTTATTTTAATAATTTGACTGATTTCTTCATTTATTTTATTCAGTACTTTATTTTTTAAATACTTGTGAATTAGTTAGTTAACTGGTTTAAAAATTTAACTATTTTGAGTAATTAATTTAGTAAAGTAAATAACTGAAATAAATAAATGAACAAAAAATAAATAAACATAAATAAACTAAAAATTTAGTATGTATTTTATTTATTTAATCAAATTAACTAAATTAACGTAAATACTTATGAATAATTAAGATAAATAGCTAAAACCTAATTAACCCAAAATTGATATCTGACAAAATTTTAACCTGTAACAAAATAAATATTAAAAAACCAAAAAATCATGCTTTTTTCAGTATAATAATGAATGACGATATTTTTATCAAAAAATGTAATTTAAAAAAGAATCTCAGTATACTAAATGTCAATAATTTGAAAAGAAAAAAATTAAAAATTAATAACTACACAGCACTAAAATAAACTCGAATTTAAAAGAAGCAGGAAAAGTGATAATTTTATCAGTATAATGAGTGTCGATATTTGGATATAATAGAACGCAGACAACAACAAAAAAAAGTGACGGCAAGACAGTGTAAGAGGTTTGGTCGATTAATCGTGGAAAGTTGGTTGTACCTCGAGATTGACACAGGCCATTATCCGCAGTGGCAACGGGATGGTATCATTGTCATAAATCGGCACCATTTCCTCCTCCTTTGCGAGACACAGTCGGCATAGCTCGTTGATGTGCACGATTACGTTGCTCGGACTATCGCCCTTCTTGCGACTGTACGTTTTCATTATCGTCGCCGTTTTGGACCCTTTTCAACAAACTTTGATGTAAAAAATGGCTCTTTTGTTTGTTCGCTGACGAAAAATTGTACACAAAATAAATGGATGTCGATGCGTGTGACTTTCCACGGCCGAGAAGAAGAGAAGATTATCTTGTACCGACTCGGTCACTCACAACGGAATCTATAATGGCGGCGGCGGGACGGGGGTACAAATGCATAACCAAGATGGCGGCGCGTCGCGTCGCGTCGGACAAAATATCGACGTTGCGTTTCTCACAAAAGCGATACGCAAAAATGGCGCCAATTCGTTCAAATCAAACATCTGAAATAAAGTTATTATTCAGTTAGTTAATATTAATTTTAGATATTCATGTAATGTAAAATCAATTTTTTTTGTTATGATTATGGCAGCGATAGTTCATTCGCCATATGCCAATTTTTTATGTAAAATCAATAATAAATCACTTTCAACTGACTTTTAATTATTTATATTCACTTGACATTGCGATGGAAACTGCTGCGATTGATTTGTAAAGCGAATGTAAATCGTATAAATCACTTGCGAATTCCAGCACTGAATTCACATTTTATTGTTTTTAAGATCCGGGGTTTACTATAAAAAAAGTAATAATAATAATATGAAAGTGAAAATGAGTTTTCATTGTATATGGTTTTGCTATAATTTTCTAGTTATTTTCTTTTTAATTGATTTCATTACTACACGGAAAGCGAAATCGAGGAAAAATAGCTTGACAACTGCTGACAATATAAAAGCTTAGACGGTAAGTTTTTAAATTTTGACGTTAGAGTGAAAAAAACTCGAGCGTCAAGGGAAAATACCGTGGAAGTCAAGAAATTAAACTTCAACTCGCATTTAAGGAAAAAAACCAACCAAATTGATACTTTCATACCATAACTTTTGAGTTATTAAAGGTTTTCATTCAAATTATTTTATTTTTGTTAAAATTAAGGAATTAAAGTATAAGATGTCATGCTATTTCTCTTTCATTTCGCTTTCCGTGTAGGCAATTATTATCAATGGCATTCAACTTATATTTACTAACATTTCATTTAAATGATAAACTGATAATTTTTATTGTTATTTTGTTAAAAAATTAAAAAGAAAAGTAAAAACATTTTATTATTTATTATTCAAATGCTATTTGACCAAAAATCGAGTCATTTTTATTTCTGTGCAAGTTTTCAATATAACGAAGTAAACGATGAAAAAGTGTTTAATGATCATTAATAATGTTCTTTATTGTATCGATCGTTGACATTAATTTGTCGTAATTATTAACGTGTAAATTAATATAAAACAATCTAAAATTATGAATTCATCAAGGTACTCGCTCTGTGTATATAACGTGGGTATGAGCGCGCTGCGTCAATTGAACAACAAAGGGGCGCTACGTTAACAAATAGTCGCGTGAATATTTTTCAATTAATTATATAATACACAGGGAAGGAAAATTGTCAAGACGTAAACGAACGATAAATGAAAGGAACTTCGCGTCTCTCCTTTGCACAATTCCAGACTCTCAGATTCAAACGCAATTGAGCGTTTTAAACGCTCGTTAAAAAGTCATTAACGATTCCGCGCTAATAATGAACGCTTCCACTTTTTTCGAGACTTTGTTAGTCACCAGCCTGTTTTCATTTTCTTATTATTTTTTCCCTTTCTTCTTTCCTTCGCGTCTCGCTCATCCATACCTAGTATATTGTGCAACTAAGAGGAAAATTAATTTGTCTGCTTACAAGAATGTGTCTTTTCAAGTTCGCGCCACTTCGACTGTACGTTATTTGACAAAAAGTCGAGTCAAAGTTCTTGTAATGACAATTTATAATAACATGAATTGATATTTTTACAATAAAAATGAAAGTTTTAATGGATATTATGTATATATAATAATGATGTTATAATTATCGTTAAATAATTAAAATAGTATAATTAAATGATTTTAGTTCTTGCGTTAAAATGAAAAATTGTTTTAATTACAAAGGTGAGGTGTTTCATTTACTAAGTTATTATAATAATTAGTGATTCACGTCAAAAGGGGTTTATTATCATATATGATGTAGGTGGAATAGTTTATCTACATGCTAAATGTGGTAATGAATTCCTTAAATATAGTTGCATTTTGGTGCTGCGAATTAATGTGTGCTTTTGATATGAATCAAATGTAGGATATTCTTGATATAAACGGTATTTTCATGATGAATTTTGACATGCGTCACATGCATATGTCGCTGAGTATAGTTGAAACGAGACGTGCCTTCACTGGCGTCGCTTCTTCGCTGTCTGTTCTCTCGCAACCCCTACGTTCGTGACATATGTACCACATACACACACACATAAACGTATATGTACGTTTATACACATGTATGTACACAAACGATCACATATTTGTATTCAAAACGTACTCGGTGACCGGAAAAAACGAGCGAAACAAACTCGTCGTTGCCGATAATTTGTTAATTAGCAAAAGATCGCGCATGACTAATGACCAATTAAAATTTCGAAACAATTGTTCGTTAAAATGATTCCTTAATTGTGCAAAATACTATAAAAAACCTGATGAAAAAAGTGATTCTTGTTTGATAGTTTCAAATAAACTATCTTGGATAATGGTACTTGTTACGTTCATTGGATTTTTGAAGGATTTATTTGAACCGTTTTAAATTACTTAAGTGACAATGGATTAGGAATTTACTTTTCTGATGCTACTAAAATCATTTTTCAACTTTAATCGCTCTATTTTTGGAGAATTTTTTTGTATTTAAATCCCGAGACAAAGTTATATTAATGTGCGCCACCTGCAGCAGAGATGGACAAAACCATTATCCATTCCATTCTTATAAATCAAAGCTCTCTCTGAAGTTGCAGTTAGTTATATTTCATATAACGCAGTGAAGTTGGCACCGAGTTATTATTTTAAATATATATAATGTAATGTTATGCAATTACCGCAAAGTTCAATATTGATATAACATTTTTTTCTTAAATATAAATAAAAATTCTATTTTTCTTGACTTAAAAAATGTTTGCGAGTGTCGAGAGAATTGAACCCGAGACTCAAAGTTGGTAGTCCACTACCTTGTCCACTCGACTATTTTCGAGTTTGAATTCACAACTCGTATTGAGAAATACACTTATACATTTTAATTGTAGTGATGAGTGTATTTTCCAATACGAGCTGTACATCAAACCTACACTGAAAAAAATTTGTAACGAAATTCGCTAGTGTCTGTTTACCGAATATCGATATTTATGTTCGTAACTAATTTCGCGTTAATCGATATCGCTTTTTGCTAGTGACATCTTACGAAAAATAGTA